>APFE030633817.1:0-20368 GCA_000404065.3 Pinus taeda | reverse complement strand
TCAAGTCATTGTATGATCAAAACTTATAACTTATGACTGAAAAAGGATAATATTATGATGGAAATATAAGGTCAAAATTGGTCAATTCTGGGTCCTAACATCCCCCCCAACTGAAGATATTGCATGTCCCTATGCAATGTTTTACTCTGAATCCGAGTCGGAGTACTGGGATGAACAATGTAAATTACTGAGACAATAGCTGTAGGAGGTGACGTCAAACTTTTTTCTGAAACCACAGACAGTCTGTATCTGTCTCCATGCTACTGCCTCCTCCTTAGTAGATAACCCAAACTGACCCTTATATTGTTCCCCGGATAACCATAAAAGTGGAAATTTAAACTTGTAGCCTATCCAACTCTCAGCACAGTGTTGCAAGCATTTAATATAAAAAGGTACCCTTGTAAGTGCTACCTGCAAATTTGCTGGATTGTAAGGATGATATTCTTTCCTTTCTTTGGGGCAATTTTCCCAAAAGAGATTATTTGCTCTAACGACCAAGGGCACTTTGGTTCTCAAATAGTGCTGACAGTCCTTCAGGACTGTTGCTTGCAATTGTCTGAGATGATTTTTCATATCAGAATTCTTTATCAATGTCTGGTGTTGTACAATAAAAGTAGCTGCATTCTGTGGTTCAGCCCTAATCCACAGAAGACAATTTTGTTCATTATGTTGGGCTGAGACAAAGGCTTTCTGCCATGTGAGCTGGTTGGCTAAGAAGGAAATAAAGGCTCTCAACTGTATGTCACCAACCACAGGTAGCATATTCTTGTCCCTTTCTTCAGATATTGCTTCATTGTGTAGGTAAAGCTCACATAGCAGGTTTTGGTCATTATTAGGTGCCTCTGCAAAAGTTTGCATAAACTGTTCTGCTGTGACCACCTGATAGGGTCTCCCTTCTCTTACAGCTTTTATCTGCAAGTATGTCAATCTCTCCCTTAAAAATGTTGCATAATTAAAAGATGGCTTCCTCATAGCCAGTATTCTTTGAAATAATCCGAACATCTGGGTCATTCTGGTTTTCAGCTCTGAGATTTCTTTATATTGAGCCCTACATTGCTCAATTGCTTCCCAATTTCTGTATGCGTGATTAAACCAAGTCCCTTTCTACTGTTCAAATGCTTTACCCTTTGACTGCTCATACTCTTTACACCATTTTCCTTTCAAAGCCTGAAAGCTTTCTATTTCTATACATGCATCATTAACAGAGGGAGACTCTGTTTGTGTGTAAGCATCAGTAAGAAAAATTTGTTCTGCTGGAGTAGGCTGGGATACTCCCTCATCTTTTTCTCCGTTTGCAGCTAGTATCTCATCCTGTTGCTGTCCTGATTCACTGTGTGCTGTGGTAACTGGGGTAGGCCGGGGTAGGTTTGTATCTTCTTGCTCCTTTGTTGATTTCTGTGTAAAAATTTCCTCCATAATAATTTGGGTGGGCTGTGGTGAGTCTATATTTTCTCCTGCTTTTGTCTCTGCTAGGGGACTTACTAGTTCTTGTGTTACAGTAAGTTCTCTGATTTGATCTTTCTCTTCCAGATAGCCTGTTGGTTCTTGTGTAACAACAGGTTCTTCTGTGTGCACTTTCTCTTGGGAGCCTGTTGGTTCTTGTGTAACAACAGGTTCTTCTATGTGCGCTTTCTCTTGGGAGCCTGTTGGTTCTTGTGTAACAACAGGTTCTTCCATTCTAGCAGAGGGTTGTGATATTTCTGTCTGTTCAGCAGCAGGTCTTTCCGTGTCATCTGCAACAGTGGCAACATTCTCTCTTGGCTCCGCCACTACCTTGTATCCTGCTTGGGTATATATTTCGCCACAAGTGGCGCACATATACTCATTGTCTTCACTTTTCTCTGTTGCCGAGGCCACTCGTGCTAAAACATGCAGGCTGAATTCCTTTTGATATGCTTCTTTAATCCTTATTATCTCCTCTTGATAATCCTGAATCTGTAATCTTAGGAATTCAATTTCCTGTTGTAAGGCAGGTATAGTGGGCTAATCTTGCGGGGCAGTAGGCTCAAGTGGAGGCAGGGGTTGCATTTCATCATCCTGGTCAATATTCCCCGTAGGTGGTTCTTGTGTATCACCTGGGGACGTGGCTGGTTCTTGTGTTACAGCCATTCGATCCTTATTATCTTGGGTGTCGGCAGCTGGTTCTTGTGTATCAGCTACCTTAACATATGATGTCACGAAGCTATGAATGTTCTGCATTTCCACTTCCGAGGGTGAAGGGGATGGACTTTGGGGGCGGGGGGGGTACGGATTTTTAAAGTAATGGGTGGTGAACTAGGGGGATTTGGGATTTTGGCTACTAACGATGACCGGGTTCTTCGTTTTGGTAGGAAAGCCGTAAATGTGGGCATTTTCCTTTCCAGGTCAATTTCAGGGGTAGTAGCCAGAGCAACAGATGTTTTAGCTGAAACCCTAGTTTTTCTTCTTTTTGGTGGGGTTTCCTTTGTCTGATGCTTCTTTCTCTTAAGTAGGGAAATGGGGATGTCATCATCAGAGTCATCGGTAGAAATGTGGAGTATGGGGGTGGAAGGACTGGCCTTTTCGGGGGATGTGGTTGCTTCTGTAGTTACTTCTGCTGCTTTTTCGTTTTCAGCAGTTTGCAGGGATGTTTGATGGGCTTGTTCGGGGATGCGTTCTGCCTGCTGAAAATTTTGCAGGGGGATTTGTTCGGGCATATCCTCCATTTGCTGAGGGGGTTCTTCTTCTGGTTGGGGAATTTCAGCATCCTGCGGGGGATGAATGGGGGGTGGCGGATTATTTAAGGCCAGGCCTCTATTAATGAGCAATTGGATTAATCGGTGGTGTTTTACGGACAGAAGTGGGTGCTTTGCATTAACAACATATCGTGACATATTCTTAAGATAGCCCAATAGGTAATATGGCATATTTATCAATTGACCATTTCTTAAGTGATTTAACAGCATGAAATCGTGCTGGTAGATTACCTGGTAGCGGCCCTCGCACGTCAGGTATTGTTTGACGAATTCGGCAATTCTTGGCCATGGTGGAGGTAACGATCACAGTGCTACGCCTCTGCCCTTAGGTTCTATCTGCTCGCCTGGTCATAAGAAATCCAGCTGCGCGTTGACAATCAAATGCTTCCTGCTGAACCATCTTATACCATTAGTTGGTAGCCCAGTGGCTTGAGCTATTACTTCCTCTGTAGCTGGAATTTGAATTCCTTGCACGATAGAGAATCCCTCTCTTAAGTTGCATGCGAATTCCAGGACTTGTTGCTCGTTAAAGTCCGGAAGTCTCCTGAAATATTCTATCCAGCCTGCTTGCAAGAATATCTGGTAAATGTCCGGATAAAGTTCCAGGACTACTGTCGAAGCGGGTTCATATGTGATAAGAGGTCCTCCCATGGCTGTTTCTCAGTAAATTTCCAAGTTCAGAGTCGAGCTCCCGATTTCAGGTCAGAGTAAAGCGTCACAAATGGTAGCATGCAGTGATAGGGTGACTTTTACATATTACCAGGGGAATTAAGGGTGGCGGCAGTTGGCGTGGTATATCATTATTGGAATTGCTTTGGTACTCCCCCCCTCTACGTGTGAGCGATTTGATTGGAAATATAACTAATTGATGGTCCTATCAGCTTTCACCGCATTATCTATTATTTAATGTCCATTGATAAACGTGCATACCTTGTATTTTACCTTTTTTTTTATTGCTGCGTCAAAAAGTCTTATCTCATCTTCCACTGAGTCACAATGATTACCACGGATCTGAAAGTGTGGGAATATCGGTAATTTGTAATGATAATGATGAGAATGATAGTCAGATGTCATAGTCGTCATAAGGAGCGGTATCTCTTATCGTAATTTATTGCTTGGGGTTACAGTGATAACTCTCATTTTCATGAGTGAATTTAGCCGGAAAAGAGTATTTCGTGTCTGGGAAACAGTATTGGAACACCAAAATTGGTGTTTGGTGATAGGGAATTACCAGAAAGAAAAAGTTGTGAAGATGGGAAATGTACTAGAGTGATGGGAGTCAGGAAATGATGTTGTACTCACGGGAATGGTATTGCAGACATGGGAATGATGTTTTGAATAGCGGGGGGATGGTGTTGCAGCAACGGGAAATAATGTTGCAATACAAGAAATGGTGTTGCGGAAACGGGGATGGTGTTGCAGCAACGGGATGTGGTGTTGCAGCAACAGGGAATTCCACGTTCGCGAATTAATCTCTTCGAAATTTCTTGTCTTCCAGCTTCCTCCCAAGCTAAAATCTGCAAAAAACTGAAATATAATATCGTAATCCTTCACAGGATTTATTAGTTTCTTAAAAAAAACATAATATCTAACCTAAAAGAAAAAAAATTGCATAAGTAATACAAATTCAAGTGCTTTGAGGGGTAGCAAGTTCCCCTGGAAAAGAATATTGTTTTATTGCCATGCAGGTGGTTTTAAAATCTTCTTTAGAAACCGGCCGCTGGTATAACCGAAGTCGGTATCCATTTACTAATAGTGGTGTTCTGCTCCCATCAATTGTTAAAAGTCTGACTGTCCCATTTGGAAAAACAGCATCCACTTCATATGGTCCTAACCACCTTGTTCTTAGTTTGCCCTGAAAGTTCTCAAAACGAGAATCATAAAGTAGAGCCCAATTACCTTTCTGGAACTGCTTCTGCTTGATGGTTTTGTCATGCCATTTGCTTCTTTGCTGCTGTATCATCATTGTTTGATGGACGGCTTCCAGTCTTTTCTCGTCCAATTCCTGAAGCTGCTGCAACCTGGCTATCTGTGCATCAGTTAAATCCAGGTTAACAGGTAAGGCAGTTCTCAGGGTTTTGATTTCAAATTCTACATGGAAAATGGCATTCTTTCCAAAGACTAACTCATAGGGTGAAAAGCCTGTTGTATTTCTCCAAGTAGTTCTATAGGCCCATAAGGCTTCAGGTAATCTCTAAAACCAGTCCTTTCTGTTCTCCTTTATCGTTTTTGTCAAGATGGCTTCAATGACCTTGTTGGTACTTTTGCACCTGCCCATTTGCTTGGGGGTGGTATGGTGTAGTCATTTTGTGCTTGATATGATATTTCTGGAGCGTGTCTTTGAAGCCATGGGAATTAAAAGGAGGTCCTCCATCGGTGACTAATTCTCTGGGTAATCCAAATCTAACAAAGATTTCTTCAAATAAGAATGTTAATACTTCTTCTTCATTAGCTTTAATGAGTGCTTTGGCCTCTACCCATTTAGTCATATAATATGTGCATACTAATATGTATACTCTTTGATTAGATGGAGGATTAATGGGACCTACAAAATCTAATGCCCATTTCTCAAAAGGTTCAAGGGTTACCTGGGGATTGAGTGGCATTTCATCTCTGTGGTTAGGCTGGCCCATTCTTTGACAGCTGTCACATGCCTTCACATACTTTCTGGCATCTTTGAACAGTGATGGCCAGTAATATCCCATTCTGAGTACCTTGTGTGCTGTTCTTTTGTCTGCAAAGTGTCCTCCACAAGGGTCATCATGACAAGCTTTTAGTACATCATAGATCTCATCCTCCCCAACACATCTCCGGATTTCCTGATCTATCCCTGTGTGAAACAGACATCCGCTTATCCAGCTATACCTAGCGCTTTGCTGAATGATTTTCCTTTTTTCTCTGTGCGATAGGTGTGATGGTAACTTTCCTGCAACTAAGTAGTTAGCAATATCTGCATACCAAGGTGAGTGGGTAGAGACTGCAAATAGATACGCATCAGGAAAAGAATCATCTACTGGAATATTTTCATTAGTTTTTAACCGAGAAAGAAATTCATCAACTACATTTTCCTTTCCTGGTCTATCCACAATTGTGATATCAAATTCCTGTAATAACAGTAGCCATCTAGTAACTCGAGCATTTGTAACAGATTTATTCATTAAATATTTGATGGCCGAATGGTCAGTATGCACAAAAGTAGTATAACCAGTGATGTAGTGCCTAAATTTATTAATAGCGTAAATAACTGCTAGAAATTCTTTCTCAGTGACCGTGTAATTAAGTTCCGCGGGAGTCATGTTTTTACTAATGAAGTAAATGGCGTAGGGAAGACCATTTTCTTCCTGTCCCAGGACAGCTCCTATGGTAGTGTCTGAAGCATCAGAGGATATGTGAAAGGGAAGTGCCCAATCAGGTAATCTTAAAATGGGAGCTATGGACAACTGATGTTTAAGCTGGTCAAATGCTTTTCCACAACCATCAGTCCACTTAAATTCAGCGTTTTTTGTTAATAATACAAACAGAGGGGAAGCTATCTTAGAGAAATATTTGATAAATATTCTGTAATACCCTGCATGTCCTAAGAAGCTTCTTACTTCTGTCTGGGTTTTGGGAATAGGGAGGGTCAAAATGACTTGTATTTTTGCAGGATCGACTTGAATTCCTAATAATGAAACATAATGGCCTAATACAATGCCTTCATTCATCATCATGTGGCATTTCTCAGTACTTAAGGCGAGGTGTGCTTCAATACACCGCTTGAGTACTTTTCAAGATTCTGCAAAGCATCTTCAAAGGTAGTTCCATAAGGAGTGAAGTCGTCCATAAAAATCTCTAGAGAATCGTTTACCATATCAGAAAAGATTCCTATGACCGCTCTCTGAAATGTCACTGGTGCATTACATAGACCAAATGGGAGAACCTTATAAGAAAAGGTCCCCCAAGGGCTAGTAAAAGTGGTTTTATCCTGGTCCTGGGGTGCAATCCTTATCTGATTATAACCACTAAATCTGTCCAAAAAGGAAAAGAACTTTTTACCAGCTAAACTATCTAATACCTGATCAATGAATGGTAACGGGAAATGGTCTTTTTGGGTGGCCTTATTTAGGGCTCTATAGTCTACGCATACTCGCAATTTCACAATTTTCTTGGGTACTATTACTAGCGGAGAAACCCATTCACTATCAGATATGGGGTATATAAATCCCGCATTTAGCAGCTTTTGAAGCTCTTCTTTTACTATTTCTCTTAGATTGAGATTCATCCTTCTCTGGGGTTGACAAACGGGGCGGGATCCTTCTTTAATATAAATCCGATGAGTACACAGCTCAGGGGAAATCCCTTTCATGTCTGTGTAATCCCATGTGAATGCCTCCTTGTTTTCTTTAAGTAGTTTCATTAACTGCTTCTTTTGATCATCTGTTAGGTTGGGATTTATATTTAATGTCTTTCCTGGTTCGATTTCTATTGTCATACTTTTGGAAGGACTACCGGCTAATATCTGGGATGAATTTTCAGTTTCGAGATTGTTCTGGGACTCTGATTCTAGGATTGTGGTGAGGTGATTATGTATCTCTGAGCTAACCGAAGAGGGTTTAGAAATGAAGTTGCTGATTAATTCATCTTCAGTTGAGTTCTTGAGAGTTAAGGTTTGTCCGATTGTTAAAATAGGTTGAGCTTCTTCATCCTCATAGTCTACCCATATTGAATTATCGCTATTAATCATGGGTGTGGCATGGGGGTAAAGAGTCAATTGTTTAGTTTCCTGGCCATTGGATATTGTCATTGATCCAGATCTACAGCTAATGAAAGCATCTGCTATAGCTAACCATGGTCTTCTTAGAATTAGTGGGTGACCCCCCAACTTTGTTTTAGTTTGTAACACCACAAAGTCGGCTGGGTAATTCCAGGATTCTACAGAGATTACCAGGTCTTCGATTACTCCTTTAGGTTTGATTGTAGAGTGATCGGCCAGCTCTAAAATAGTTGGAGTTTCCCTGATCAAATGTTTCAACTGCAGTAATTGTGCTGTTTCCAGTGTCATAATATTTATTGCAGCACCTAGATCCACTAGAACTTTAGAGACAAACGTCTTGCCGACCTGAACTGTTACTGTAGGGTGACCAGGGTCACCATATTTCACAGGAGGGTCTTTTTCTGTCATTAGAGCAGTCAGTTCTCCCATCACATGAACTGTGAGGGGTTCCTTGGCTTTTCTTCCAGGTTTCCTGACACAAATATCTCTAACAGTTCTGGCGTAGATAGGGACATCTCTTAATGCTTGTAATAATGGAATTTTAACATATAAGTTCTGTAGTTCTCCTAAAAGATTAAAGGCTGGTGGCTCAAACGTTTTACTCAGAGTTAATCTTTCAGGGAATGGTGGTTCAGTTGTTTGGACAGTCTTGTTAGTGGTTGATTCTAGAATTTCGGTATCCTTATTGGATGACATTCCTTTCCTATCTTCTTCTTTTTCGGAATCAGTGATGTCATCTATGATGGGTTCAACTACTCTTACAGAACGTAAATAAATGTCATTACATTGCATGGGAAGGGCAGGTTGACATTGGATATCAATTACCTGCAAGGCTTTATTATTGTTTGGGTTAGGGTTAGGTTGCACAGGCAGTTGGGGTCTCATTGCTTGGTTATTCTGGGAAGTATTGGGTGGTAAGGAAAGAGACTGTTGTTGCTGAGGAAATGGTATTTGTTGGGCTGCCCAATTTGGGTTCCATTGATTGAAGTATGGTTGCTGTGGGGCCCAAGGATTCCACATAGTAGGATCAGGAAAAGGGAGATTAGGTTGTTGCATAAGTGGAAAATTCATTGCATTAAAGGGTGGGTACTGCATTTGGTTCATGGGTGGGTAATTTGTTTGAAAAGGAGAATTATTATTCCAACGAATAAATGCTGTGTTAGAGTTCATACCTTGTCTTTGTGGCCATTGCCTTCTCTGTGTCATCAGGTACACTGCTTCAGCCTCTTCTTCGGTTGTCTGCAATGCTGCTTTGATTCCGGGCAGAGAAGGGCATTGTTGGGTTTCATGGTCCATTTCACAGATCGTGCAGACAGGTGTCTTATCGAGTGGGCATTCCCTAAGTGGGTGTTTGCCTCTGCATTTAGAACAGAAAATAGCTAAAGCAGCTTCTGCTTCTGCCTGTTTCTTCTTAACCTGCAAAGCATCGATTTGTGAAGCAGAAGAACTTAACATTTCAGTTTTAAATTCTTCTAATAAATTACCTATTTCAGCTCTTGTTGCTCCTCCACTGGCTGACTTTTGAACTCTCGAGTACACATTATCTCTGCTCTTTGATCTGTTCCCTGCTCCTCTTGAGCACCTCATGCAGAGATTAACAATTTCTTCAAATGGTTCCTTGGAGATGTCCCCTTCTCCCAGCATGTTCAACATGTCCAAGCTGTCATCTCTTACCCTTTTCAACAATATGGTCTTCAAAATGTCTTTACTCATATTGGGGTGATCAGACCTCTGCAGATTATACTGCAACCTTTCCACAAAGTCTTCTAAGCTCTCATCCTCCTTCTGCACCATCTTAAACAGCTCTTCCTTCCTTTCTCTTGTTCGGCAGTAATCTTGGTATTTGGCCAAGAATGCATCTTTCATCTGGTCCCAGGTGGAGATTGCCTGAGCCCCTAAGCTCATGAACCATCTCAACGCATTCCCTTTTAATGTTGCTGGAAACAGTTTTAGTTTCTGATTATAGTTCATATAATCATAAATTCTACATAATATATCAAATTCAAAGAGGAATTGATCTGGGTCTTCAGAGGATAACCCATGGAAATTGGGCAGCGCTGAAAGGGGAATGTTCTTCATAGGAGTTGTTCCTCTTGGTAGGTCCCCAATAGGGAATTCCTGGGTAGAGAGTGAGTTCTCCCCCCTTCCTTCTGCTCTGTTATCCTCCATTGGTCTTTCTCCTGAGTCACTTACTTTATCTTCTGTATCCTCAGGTTCTTTAGGTTCTTCAGGTTCTTTTACCGGTTCCTCAGTGTGTTCAGATACTTCCAGCTTCCTTTCAGGCCCCACTACTTCCTCCGTCTGTCGATCCGTTTGTGAGGAGTACTGTATTTGAGGTCTCTGGGAACTCGTTCTTTGCGATGTTTCAGCCTTTGAGATGATTTTGTCAATGAAAGTCTTTCTTCCTCCCTTGCCGCCTATGAAGTTAGGCTTCTTGCGTCCTCTCATGCACCTATTATTTTCACAAAGAAATCATTAATGCCTTTAGAAATCTTTAGTTGCCTTCCCCGACAACGGCGCGAAAATGTTGGCTAGTTGAATTGTTTATTAATTAAACAATCAAGTACCACATTAATTGTCAACCTGGGAAAGTCTTTTTATTCCAAAGGCCACTGCGTACTGTTTGTACTTAAATTCTAAAAGCATCGAAAGCTGTAGTATATTTAGTTCCTGTAGTAGGTTATCACAGTGCTGATAAAAGAAAAAGAATTGATTAAAATTACAGATCTAAGAAACAAGGAAATGGATGCTTTGTTGGCAGAGGATGAGGACCCTATCCTCCGGGTGAGGACGTTCAGCACCTGCCCCTGGAATCAGATTGCTAACACACGTTGCACTCAGATTCACCGGTGAAACACACTTGCATAAATTCGAATAACTTAATAAAACAGAGTGCTAGCAAAACATAATTACAAGAGGTAATGCTACAAAGTCCAAAACAGAGTATCTGCAAAAAGAAACTATCACACACTTACACACTTGACAGCAAAGTAAATGGGTGAATCTTGTGAGGAAGGTGGGCCTAGTCCCTCTCACAAGGTTCCCCAGAATGCGAAAAATAGCTTAAATACTCAAAACGTTCTTCTATTCATTCGTCAAAGATTCAAGTACAGTAATGTTCAGAATTGCTGATATTCTTACAAAAATGCTCTTACAGACTCCCCGACTAATGTAGATCTCTCCTCTTTATAGAGGAGACATCTATTACAATAGATTGTTACAGTTCAATTGGTTGATCCGTTTAATCAAAAAAGAGAATTACAGAGATGTTGTTGTAACAATATGATGATATATTCTTTGTTTAGGTTCTAGCTGTTACAGAGCTGGTAACTGTTCTTCGACCGTCTTCCTTGGGATACGTACATTCCTTTGACCGATTCCCCATGCTATTCTGGTTCTAAGTCCTGGTAACTGTGTGTTGCTTGCTTTGGACAATTGCTTTATTCAGCCACGTCAGCGTTCCTCAGATAATTGCCGTTGTTATTCCCAGCTGATGCAAAATACCCGCTTTAGGTGATTTCTGTTGCTGACTATATCAACTGCGTAGTTGCTGCTTCTGGTGTTGCAGCAACTGTGTAGTTGTTATTTCTGGTGTTACAGCAACTATAGGTTATAATTCCTGCGGGCTTAATACAATTACTTAGCAATTTAGTCAGCTTTCCCAAGATAAATACAAAGGTACTTACGAATATACAGTGAACAATTAAACATATAGATATGCGGGAAGTTACTCCATACCTTGGGGTGATCAATTCATTGTGTGATCAAAGCTTATAACTTATGACTAAAAAGGATAATATTATGATGGAAATATAATGTCAAAATTGGTCAATTCTGAGTCATAACAGTGTGTTTTATCTTCTAGCCTCCACATCAACATTTCTTTACTTATGTAGCATGTACACACACAACATGTATCCAAACTTCATATGCCACATCTTTATTTCCTCTTAGTAATTAATTTCTTGAACAATAAGAAATGTAGACGAGGAAGAAATATTTTGATGTTGATTATGTAAGACTAAGGATGTTTTCGAGGTAGACACCCTTGGTAAAAAAACATGAACGTCTAGCTCATTTTCACTAGTGACATGCCCACAAAGTAATATAAGCCATTGAAGGCTATCCAATTCCCCCTCTATAATTCCCAACAGATCCTTTTTATGGTCTTCTAAATGACTAAATAGTCAAAATGATCTTGACCTTGGAACTTCCTACTAATCCTCTTAGCCAATATTTCTCCAATTCCTTTCATTGGCTTCGCTAGAAATTGTCCCTCGAATTATTCTATGTTGCCTACTTTAACATGTGTTTCTCCTTCATAAAACTCATATACTTAAGAAACATAAAATATTTGAGAAGTATCAAAGGTCCACAAATCCAACTTGTTTAAATGATTATAATTTTTTGTCAGAATCTTAAATGTACCAATTTTATTGTTCTTGAGTTTGTTGCGCATGCCTTCGGGAAATATATCCTTCCTCAAATGCATAATAACCATATTTCTCTCTTCAAAAACCCTCAACCTCCAACTAAAATTTACTTCTTTCTCATATCCATCATTACTCAATTGTAACTTCTTCCAAACCTACTCATGTTCTCATAGATGCCTTTTACAAAACTATTTTCATTAATGTTTCTTTTATCCTTGACTTTCAACAACTTAACAAAGTCAATGGCACCCTTTGGAGATGTACCATATACTACCCAAAATGGACTTTTGATAACGTTTCTATTCATGAAATGTTGTAAACGATATAACTCCATTTATCTCACACCATACCTCTCAACATATTTCCTAAACTTTGATTAAATACCTATATATGACCATCTATATACATATACTGAGTTGTACTACAATTTTAAACTCATATTCTTCTAAATATTTGTCAAAAAACTTCCAAGGGATTGAGTACCTATATTTGAAGTGATTCTCTTAGGTAGCCCATGCAACTTCATATTTTCATGAAAAAATAACACAACTACATGTGTAGTAGCACTAATCTTCTTGCATGATATGTAATGTACCATCTTAGAAAATATGTCCACCACCACTAGCACTAAATAATAGCCTATTTGTGTCATGGGTAGTAGAAAAATGAAATCCATGCTTATGGATTCCCATAACTTCTTAGGTACTAGTAAAACATTTCTTCCTTCCAACATTTAACAACTTCTATAACATTCAATAAATTTCTTGGCATTCATGTTGATGCTAGACCAAAATAAATTTTCATAGAGACAAATTCCTTGATAGTATCTATTGAAAGATTTCCATATAAGCCTCAACCATGCAATTCTCTACTTATGTTCAAAATACACAACTTTTGACTCCTAAATGAGGATATCGCTTATATGGGGAAATCCGTATATGAAATCCTATTCATAACCCATGGTGCTTTCTATGCTCTCCATGGATTTGTCAAATCTATATATTTTGTGTATATCTCTTTTATGTTATTCAAACTTAAAACATTAACAAACAATATACTCAACAACATTTTTCTCCAACTTAGTTGATCCATATCCTTATTAGGCTGATAATATCCATGTTTTCAAAAAAATGTGTATCCTTACAAAAATTCCATCCATTTCAAATGCTTCCTTTGATATTGTCTTAAATATTTATGTACTACATCACCTTATGATAACAAATAGTGTCTCAATTCCTTCATGTGTGAAAAATGACATAAAATTATTGATTATAAACATAGTACATTTTCTTAGGAGTATTGTATTTATCAATAATAATGATATTGACCTACCATATTAACCTAGAACAACTTCAATGGTTGAACCACTTACACCATAATCTACTTAAAACATCTTTTTGAAATTTGGAAGTGCCAACACTAGCTACTCAATTACTTCTTCAGGGATTGAAACACCATGATACTACTTCTCTCCATTGGAAGGATCCCTTCTTCATACATAATGAGTGGTCCACAGGTCTAGCTAAATTTTGTGATAAAATTCAATCAATTATTTCTAAACCATTGAAACTCCTTGCATGAAATGTACATCTAGGAACTAGCCATTGCAAAAATATTTTCACCTTTTCATGATCCAACTTCTAACCCTCTGTGGAAACCATAGAACCCGAAAAAACCAAATATTCTTACATGTATGTAAACTTCTTCAATCTAATTTAAAAAAATTTCAAATTAAACATTTCTAACACTTGATTCACTTGATCCAAGTGCTTTAGGTATTATTAAAATCAAAGTGTCATAAAAATATAGGACGACAAATTGGTCAGTCCAAATGGAATAAACAGCCATTCAAACCATACCTCATTTTTCTTGAACATTATCTTCCACACTTCATGTTACCTTATATAAATTTTTTGGTATTCGCTTTTCAAATTTATCTTTGTAAATTGCTTGTCCTTAATTAAGCAATCCATGAGGTCCTCCATTGTTGGTAAGAGAAACTAACTATTGATAATATTGGCTTAATAACTTGAAAATATATGCACATTGATTTAGGTGGATATTTGTGGCCACCCACCTATTCCACTTGGATCCCCACCATTGTCTCTTTCAATTTTTTAGTTTCCTTAATTGTAGCATAATTTACTATTTTTGGAAGTTTTTTGGGTCTTGAACTTCTGAAGTTGTTTTGAGGCTCTAAACAATGTTTCTTTTTAAATGGGCATATATAGGTTGTTGACTCAAATTTGTAGCCAAAATTTGTAGTCCTTGGATATATATTTCTAATAAGGTATCATGCGAATCAGGAAAAGATTGTAAAATTACAACCCCAAGAAGTTGATGCACCAATTTACCCCAATGAGGCCCAAACTTTTGGCGTTTCATCTCCTAGATATAGGTTTTTTTATGTTTAAGGTCTTCCATTGTTTCTCAATAATAAATAGACCTTTGTGCCTCATTGTAACACAGTTCAAAGGGATGTATCTGCCACATCTCTTCTTAGAGATAAACTACCATCACCCAAGCTAGTTTATTTCCATTCTATATGTAAGCATATTTCAGTTCTTTGATATTAATGAAATGAAGTGTTATTTTTGTTGCAACTCTATAATTATGGTTATAGATGTATTTTGTTGCATTCTTGTTTAAGTTTGGATCAGACATCCACCATTCACCACACTTCTTTAATATCAATATTGCAAAAACAACACAACAACTTAAACTTTCTTATATAAACCTCTTTTCATGTAATTATTGCACCTATCTATTTACTAGTTCAATTTCCATGAGACTCATTCAATAAAAAACCTATTAGGTATATTTGACCATGGAATCAAGTAAATTTAATATGAAATAATTCTCATTGGAGGTATTACCATTGACATACGATCTACAACAATCTTTTACAAACTTATCCAACAATTGTCAAATATTTATTATCACATGACTCTTTTCCTCATCTTCATGTGCCTTCTTTGATATTATGGCCAAGCATAAGTTTTCATTTTTTTATTCCTTCAATTTTTTTTTTGATAAACACAATATTATTCAATCACCTTTCTTACAAGGACTTCCAATGTCACTACAATCCATTACCATTGTCTCATATTCCACCATTGACTCCACCCTACAGTAGTGTGCATCCATATTAAAATCATACATATTTTCCATTCCAAGAACCTTATAATTAAATAAACTTGGTCTTTCAAGAAGCACATGATATGCATCCATTAACCATATTATGTGATAATTGGTCACTAAGTCCTTGATATAAAAAATAAGCAAGTAATCCCCAACCATGCTGGTTTATTGACCCTTATATATCCATGAAACTTGATATGAATTGGCATGAGACATTCAAAATTTTGGATTCTTGATCAACTCCATGGACACCAAAATTTGTGTAATTTTTCAATTTATTATCAAATTGCAATATTTACCTTGAACCTTGCATTTAGTTTTGAAAAATATCTTTTTCTATTCAAAGTTCCTCCACTATCTTCATTTTAGGCTTAAACAACACACTTTTAAAGATATGTTTTTCACCTTCTCCACAATGAAGTACTACAACATTTTTTGACACAACTCATGCCTCATCTTTCTATGTGACATAAGTCTTGGTCTAATTCCTTCTTCCTATATTGTGCTTCTCTAGGTATTTTGTTTCCTTGTGTACTTATATTCCACATTTTATTACCCCTTCCTCTTCCATATATTCTACTTATTCTATCATGGCCATTTCCTTTCGCAATCTCACTATTGGATGCTTCAAATTTTCTCCATTCACTATACAATCTTCTTGCATCGAATACCCTTGTAATGCCTCTAATACCTTTTTTCTGTAGTTCTAGTACCACTTCCTATTCAACTTTTCCTTTACCTTCAAATCAATTTTATATGCTTTGTCCATAGTTTTGAAATGATGGATACTCATTTGAACTTGAATTTGGAATTTCAACTCATTGACATACTTCACAATCCTTTAATTACTCTATCACTATACCTCATATTCTAAATGAAAATTTGAGGAACTCTTTAGTTTCCTCCTCGAAATAAGTACCTCTTTGGCCTCAAATACTATTTTTTTACATAAACTTTATTGATAATCAAGAAGAAGGAACTTTTCCTTGTCCTTGTTCGTCATTTTCTTCTAGTTTCTCTATATTGTCCAATTGCTTGTTTGATATATATTTCTACATAACATGCCACTTGATTGTAAGATTCCTTTTTACTTTATTATTACAAAACAAAACTCTTTGATGGTCTTGGAATTTTTCATACTCAAAGTATCTATTGAAATAAATTATCTCATCAATGAGATTTTATGCTTTCAGACCACCATCATAGCAAGAAAATTTCACCCTTGAATTACCTCTACCATTTAGAAATGTATTCAAATATAACATTGGGTCTCTCTCATCATAATTTTGTTTCTTCTCTATCTCATCTCTTAATTTTGAATCCACATGACTTCAAAAATCTTATTTCTTCCATTATCAAATTCCTTGAATATCCTTCTCCTTTCTATAATTTCCAATTCCTTGAACCTCCTTAGCATACGTTTCTTCATGGCGGTAAGCTTGGGAGTTGTCTTGTGGTCCTCAAGTAGAATACCATCCATGGGCCTTTTTGGTAGCACTTCCAACACTATTAGTCCAATAGCCATGAGCTAGAATAACCCTATATTAGGTTTGTTTGTTTTGAGAATTTCACATGAATCAATCTTGTGAAACCAAAATTTTAGAAGCTACTTAGTTATGATAATTATATGATTTCTTAGCTAAATCTAAACTTGTCTTTCAATTATTGGATGACTAGGTTTTACAATTCTCTATCCTAGTTACAAATTTGGATTAACACTATTAGAGTGTAGCCACTAATAAATTAATGTACTTATGCACAAGTCATTGAGCTATATATGCAAATAATTAATAATGTAATCAACTTTAGAAAAAAGGAAAGTGATATAATCAAACACTTTATTGAATAGTATGTCAAAGTTAGTCTATGGATTATAATATGGAGGTATTAGTCTCTCCAAAATTCATTCAATTACAAACCAAAAAGATTCGATTATAAATTGCTCTCAAAGTCTAGAGGGAAAAATAGTATTCACTTTCCTCTTCTTTTTCTACAATTAATTAGAGCTAAACTCCTCTCTAAGCCAATTCACCAAATTTATAATTTTCTCTCAACTTATAATTTAATGTGGAACTCAAACTTCTGTAATGATTCACACCCATCACTAGTACCTCTACAAGTTCCTAGGGGCAGAACATGGTTAATTTCTCTTTAAATACTCTCAATTTACCCTCATGTGTTTTATTTTTTTGGTTTCCACAATAACACATGGATTTGTAGAAAAGGAATGGGAGCCCAATGGTCTTTACTTTTGTAATAATTGCACCCTCCTTTTGTACTGAATGATGGTTAAGCTTCATAGAATACCTCTTCTATAATAATGGAAACATCCTTATTTTCTCATACTAAATAAACTAATTAAACCAAAAGAAATTTATATCAAAAGAAAAAAATAATTTAATGTCAATTATTAAGACCAAGAAAGGTATTGCATCAATTAAGACTTAAAAATACATCTAGTTGTCTAGGATGTTATATTCCTCACAAGTATTTAAATAAGTTAAGAATCCAAAACCTATAGGCATTATGAAGAAGTGAAAGTTTTTCCTCTTATTTACCAACACCAATGGGTTATTTTAAGTGATGTGGTTTCCCTTGGAAAGAAATGATGTATTAACTTGCATTCATGAATAGTAGCTCATGATAATTTTCTTCATCGCAAATGGATAACTCGGTTATCCTTGGGAAACCAATACTTGAAATATAAATGAAGAAAAGAAAAATAACTAATATATTGTTAGGTCCCTATATTACTAGTGATTCCCCCATTACTATTGTCATTGTATCCCTTATTTTTATTGTTGTGCCCCTATGGTCCACATATTATTATTATTTTTCCCCATAGAATCCCTCTACTGTTATTTTTGTGTTGTTATATTATTATTGTTAGGCCGGCTTGGTTATATTGTGACCCCTTAGACTCCTATATATAGAAAGGAGGTTTTGTCATTTGAATCATCCAAGAATTGTTCATTTGTGTAAGGTAAATAAGGTTGCCCCCTTGAAGAGGCTGAATTCTAAGGCATTGATCTATATTTTCTATCTTTTGGTGAGATGGTTTCGTAACATTTGGTATCAGAGCTTTGGATTCTAGTGTTTTGCTGCTCCAAACAAGACATCGTGGAATTTTCACTATAACTTTTTTTTCTGCGATGTTTAAGAAGCTGAAACAAAACCCATTTGTGAATTAAGCATGTTGTGCCTCCGGTCTAAATTTTAGATTTTGTCTCGCTATATTGTGGGAGATATGATCTGAGGAAGTTAGGGTTTTTCCAAGCTCTGAAATTTCATCTGAAACAGATCATCGTGGAATTTCCACTATAACTATTTCGCTGTGAAGTTTGAGAAGCTAAAAGAAAAATCCATTGGAGAAGAAATTGGTCTAAACCTCGGCTCCGAATTCTAGATCCTGACTTGCTATGTTTCTGTAGATATAATTTGAGGATGTTAGGGCTTTTGTAGATCCCCGAATTACATTCCAAACAGGTCACCTTGGGAAAATCGTCATAACTTTCTCTCTGAGCATCTGATTGAAATTTCGTAAGAAGTTACATAAGGAGGATGGATTGTAGTTATTTTGGGTGGCATTTTCAGAACCTAAGGTTGAAACAATGACCCTTGGCACATCGTACAAGTTCGCTTTACTGAACTAGTCTATACTCAGGTCATGGTGGGAGATTTGGCATAACTCTTCATTGGAGAATCCAATATTTATTATACTTGTGGGGTTGGAAACATTACTCAGAGGGTTACCACAGAAAGAAATTTCACACCTACGATATCCAAAATTGCAGAGATACATAAAATTCAATATCGAGCTCCTACAAAGTGAAACATGTGTGCAATTTTTTTTAAATTTTTCATAAGATTGGTTTGAAAAATTAGTTTGAAGGAATTCAAAGGCCATACTGAAGAATTATTATTGGTAATTGATGCCCTAAAGAAAAAAAATGGAAACACCTAGTACGCAACTTGAAAGCTCTAGCATGACTCATGAAGAAGAGGAAGAAATGCAACATGATATATCAAAATTACGAAACCAAGTGCAATCGATTTCACTCGCACAAAAAGTAACAAAAAATAATATGGATGGTTTAAAGGAAGACATAGAAACTAAGATGGATGATTTAAAGAAAGGCATGGAAGCTAATATGGATGATTTAAAGAAAGGTGTAGAAGGTAATATGAAAGATGTGGAAGCTAAGATGGATGGCGTGGAAGCTAAGATGGACGATGTGGAAGCTAAGATGGATGATTTAAAGAAAGGCATGGAAGATTTGCAGACAAATTTGAAGATAGATTTGACAAAGTTTCTACAAGAAATGGTTTCTAAGGGTGAAACGGTAGTAAAGGAATCTCGTGATGAGAAAAAAATAAATGTTAATCATGATTTCATAGACTCTAACATTGAATCAAAGAACCACCATGTTCCAAAGATTGATATGAGGAAGTTTGATATCAAGGATCCCAGAACATGGATACTATAGATGGAGCAATTTTTTGATCTCCATAATGTGCAAAACACACAAAAGGTATGCATTGCAACTTTATATTTGGAACCAAATCAGTTTGTATGGTATCAATGGCTTTTCTCTCATAAATAAATTGTCAATTGGGATATTTTGACAAAGGAAATGATAGCACATTATGAGGATACAAAAAGCAACACTTTTTTTAGTCGATTGATAAATCTCAAACAAAAGGGTTCAATGATGGAGCACATTGAGGACTTCCAAAAATTGAATATAACGGTAAAATATATTCTAGTAGAGCATAGGATTGATGTGTTCATAGGGACTTTAAATGATAACATATAACATGAGGTTCACCTTTGGGAACCAGATTCATTGTTGAAGGCATTTAGGTTTGAGAGGGAAATGGAAAGCAAAATTATAGCAACAAGAAAGCTTACCACTCACAATCATAAAGTTGGAAGTGTTACTACCCCTAGCCATACACAACCTACAAGGTTGACACCACAACAATTAGAGTTGTGATAGAAAATACACTAAAGGTCATAAGTGTGCTAAGAAGAAATTGTTTTACATAGATTGTGAAGAGGAGGAATAAAAGGAACAAGAAGCATCGAAAGAAGAGAATATACACAAAGAACAAACCCTAGAAAAATAAGAAATGAATCCTACCATATCCTATAATTCATTAGCTGGAATTACCACTCCTCAAACTATCAAGATAGAAGGGCATATCAAGAAGAAAAAGGTAATAGTGTTGATTGATTCGGGAAGTATCCATAATTTTATTCATTGTAAGATAGCCAAGGAATTGAATTTCTTCCTATATCTAGCACCAGAGTGTCAAGTGATGGT
>APFE030633813.1:2830-16721 GCA_000404065.3 Pinus taeda | reverse complement strand
CCCCCCCTCTAACCCCCCAGTTCACTATGTAGGTTAGTCGTGGAAAGAATATAACACAACCCAACAGTGGTTACCCTGAATTTTGCCTTCCTTCAGCCTAAGGCAGATTTAGGTGCTAACAACCTCCATAATTCTTGGCTTTTCATCCTCTAGCAACTGATACATAGCTTCCCATGTAGATATCCTCGCGTCTCGACTACAGGTGGTGTCTGTGAATAATGGGACCATTTTTGTCTTCTCAAACGCAGGAGCCTTGCCTTTCTTACCCATTTCTTCGTGTATTACGCTCTGTGTATTCTTCCTGAGAATGTGCAAGCAGAGAGAAAAAATATGGTAAGCTAATAGTGAATACAAGAATAATCAATAGAAAGATGAAAATAAGGTGATGGGAGATATTTAATTCTAAATCATATCAAAAGATATCAAGTTGCTTCAAATGGTCCTTTACACTAATCCGAATCATTTTTAATAAATAACCACTAATGGACCATTATGCTAAACTTTAATGTTCATAACTTTGCATCGAATGTCGGAAAGTACTGTCCTAGAACTCTGAGCCCTTTGATATGCAATAAGAGCGATTTTTTGATTTTCTTCACAATATCGCAGATCGCAATATCGCAAAACTCGTTATCGTTAAAAACATCGTTACGTTGAGCTGCTGTGATATGTGATTTGTAAGACACTATCGCAATTTGTGATACTTGGTTATGTTACATAAAGTGACGTTGCAGTATTGGAATTTGCGTTGCGATAAGGTTATAAGCTTCGTGATCTCGCATTCTGGCGGGTCGCATTTTCAAGGAGTGACTTTTTCTAAGGAATGCCCGCTGTAACCTCTTTGCGATGCGAGAATAATCGTTTTAAAGTGGGTTTTTCAAGTTTTCCTTAATATTCGAGACTTTCTATTATAAAGTTTTTCTTAGGTCTTATAGTCATGTAGTGCTTTATATAAGGAAACTCATAGTTTGTGATGTTTTATGTGCTTGGAGTATGAAAAGGTAAATTTCCATGTTTTAGCAAGTTCTACTTTGACATCTTTTTTATTCTAAAAACAAAAAGGTAACATTATGCTAAGATTTGATTTTTTTTGGAAGGGTCCCCATTTATTAATGTTATTACTAACATTAATAAAAAATGGGGGTTGTTGATGGTCACAACAATTGGCGATTCACTTGAAAGAACCAGTTATCTCTGATGGTTTTTTGAATTTTCTAAAACTTCTAAAATAGAAATGGTTTTGAAAATAAAACTTCATTGTAGAAATATAAGGTAAATAGTGTTATTTATTAATAGCAATCATCTTGTTCTAACTATCTTTATTCTGATTATCTTCTTCCCAGAGTTAGTCATTTTACTTACAATAGTCATTACTTGGTTGTAAAAATGAAAACAAAGACATCTCTTTAGATCAGTTTAGGTGTACTCATTTGTCGTAGGTAGAGTCTCTGCTGCAAGTAGGTGTTCATAGCCTCGACAGGGTTACCTGTTACCCAACAATGATCAAGTGTCCCACTCGGGAAGCATGCAATTTCCAAAGATAAATCCTCATATAAACTTATTGCTTTTTCTTTTCTTATTTCTCTTTTAATTCTTAAAGAACAATGTCTTGGTTTGGTGGCCAAAATTGACAGTGCCATTCACTTGAGTTATAACTTAACTAAACAAGCTAGCTTGTGATGAGACCCTTTGTCTTTTGACTGAAACAATCTCGAGCCATTACCTTGTTTTGATGTGCAGTATCGCAATGTCAGTTAGTTACAATCTTTATGATCATGATAAGCTGGCTCTTGATGAGACCTCGTATTTTTTAATTTTAAAGTGCATAGTTGGATTACTCTTTGAATCTCGCAATTTCCTAAAGTGGGGGGGAAGTCATTGGTTCCTTAAGAATTCTTCTGGATGACAATTGTAGAGCTTAAAGATAACTTTTCCGCATAGAATCTTTGTTTTGTTATTGATACCTTTTATGACTAATATAAGGAAAACTTCTTCCTAAGGTGGAGTCTAACCAAAATTTGTATAGTTGAAACAGAAGAAGAGGAAAAATTTTCAAAATGATAGCACTTAAACCTATGTTTCAAAAATGGAGATTAATTTTCCTAATCACTCCCACCTATACAAGCGAAAAAACAAAATTGATATGGGACACTACTATTTTCATGGAAACCAAAAGTGAACATTCTCAACCTGTTTTATTAAAAGAAAACTAAACTAGACTATAATCTACAGAAAATAGAAGAGGTCATTTTCTAGGGGAAATATTTTTTCAGGATCTGTCCGTTAATAGGTAAAGTTTCTCTTTTCCTTGCTAAATCTTGTAACATGAAAGTTGATGGCCGATGAGTTTGACAATCTGGAATGGTCCAAGCCACATTCGTTGGAATTTAGTATGCTTTCATTTATCTTCATGGGATTTTTTCCCATTTTAATACTAAGTCTCCAAGTTGAAAATCTTTCCTAGACATCGAGTTTGAATCAAAAGAATATTTTACTAATTGTTGATGATGTGTGTGGGTAATTCTGGCCTTTTCTCATTCCTCTTCAAGATTAAGGATCTGCATTTGTCTTAATTGCAAGGATGAGGAAGGGGTTTCTTCAATGAACTGGACTAAGGTTAAAGAAGGAATAGCTAGATGTGTTGGTAGGATCACTTCTTTCCCATAAACTAATTTAAAATGAGAAGTGCCAATAGAAGTTTTCTGAGTTATTCGATCTGCCCAAAGAGCATACATTAAAGACTTATGCCAGTTTCTATGATTTTAATCAATCATCCGTTTAATGATTCTAATAATGTTTTTGTTTGTTGATTTAGCTAACCCATTTCCTTGTGGATAATGATTAGCAGAATATTTAAGTTTAAAACCTCTTTTGAGTGGAAATTCAGTCATAGCATTACCTAAAAAATATGATGCATTATCAAACATTAAAGCATAAGGTAAGCCAAACCTAGTGATTATGAATTGATCTATAAATTCGATGATACTCTCATAGTTGGCTATCTTGAGTGGAACTGCCTCTACCCACTTGGTAAAGTAGTCGGTAGCTATAAGGATGTATTTATGTCGTTTAGAAGAGTGAGGAACGATCTCACCTATTATATCAAGTCCCCATTGCTCAAATGGTTGATCGATGTTGATCGGTTGTAATGGCAACGATGGTTTCCTCTGTCTTCCAGTAGTAGTCTGGTAGATCTGACATCTTCTTACATAGCTATGTGCATCCTTAAATAAAGTTGGCCAGTAGTAGCCTGCGCACAGGATTTTATGTGCTGTCACATCTCCTACGTAGTGTCCGCCTGCTAGTACGTCATGAAGTTCCTACAAAACTTTTTCTGCTTCAGATTTCTCAAGGCATCTAAGGAGAACAGAATCATAGCTCATCCTAAAGAGTACATCATTTACAATCTGATATTGTTTAGCTTTCAGCCTTAGGGCTCTTTTATTTGTATGATTCAAATGTGGAGGAGCATATCCTTTTTTTATGAAGAACATGATATCAGCATACCTTGATTCAGATTCATTTAGGCTTACCTGATATACTTGTACTTCACTATTTGGAGACTGCGTTTCTGATATGTGCGATGCTCCAACCAACATCCTGCAAAAATCTTGACCTTTTACAATATTTGTTGGTTTAATTTCAGCATCATATTCTTTCAGGGTTGTGACCCAATTTGCCCTCTTTTCGCCCACTTCCTTTTGTACCAATAGGTTTCTTACAGTTGGAAATGGTACTATTTTTCTGGTATGAGCCTTGAGAAGGAAGGGTCTGAAGTTTTTAATTGCTTTGAAAACAGCATAAGCTTTTTTCTCAACATCAGAGATTTAATTTAGCTCCTTGCAAGTTTGAACTAAAGAAGGCAATTGGGCCTTCGGCTTTATCTTGATTCACTTGTGTAAGTATGGTAGCATACGATTTCTCAGAGGCGAATGTATATAAAGTGAAAGGATGGGAAAAGTTTGGAGTTGCTAGAGATGGGGAATTTATAATAGCTTGTTTTATCAAGCCAAAAGATTCATGTTCTGCATGACCCCATTTGAAGAGAGAGTTTGTCTTTATCATGGCTTGGAGAGGTGACACTATTTGTGAGAAGTCAGGGACAAATCTTTTAACAAAATTGATCTAACCAAGGAAAGACTACATAGATTTTTTGCTATGGGGTAGGGATATCTCAGAAATTTCCTTAATCCTATCTTGGTCAATATGGATTCCAGATTTAAACACTATGAATCTGAGAAGCTTTCCTTCACTTAATGCAATTTTTTTTTTTTTTGGATTAAGTGAGATTCCATATTTTTGACAATGTTGGAAGATCTGTTTGAAGTCTCTGAGGTGATTACTACATTTTTAGAATACACTCTTATGTCATCTAAGTAAATCACCACTGACCTGTTCACTAATCCTTTAAACACAATGTCCATGGCCCTTTGAAACATGGCACCAACATTAATAAGCCCAAATGGCATCTTTTGATATGTATAAGTGCCCCATTTCGTTCTAAATGTAGTTTTCAATTAATCTTCCGGGTGGACCAAGATTTGATTATACCCAGAGAAGCCATCTAAAAAGGACATCATTTCAGATCCTGCGACTGATAGTAATATATGTTCCATGGGGGCAGTAGAAAATTATCCTTTTGGCAAGCTTTATTGAGGTTTTGAAAGTCAATACAAATCTAGATATCACTGTTTTTCTTTCTGGCTAGGACCAAGTTGGAGACCCATATAGGATGCCTAACAGGAAAAATAATCTTGGCTTTCAGTAATTTGTTCAACTTAGACTTAATCTAGTTTTCCAGATTAGGATGGATTTTCCTCAATTTCTGTTGGACAGGATTTTCATCAGAGATTATCGGAATTGTATGTTGTATAATCGAAGTGTCGTAAGTTTTAAGATCATCATAATTCCAGGCAAAGCACTCTTGTATTGTTTCAGTAGTTGAACAAAAGCTGATTTTTCCTCAGATGTTAGAACAAGGCCTAGGTTGATGTTTTGTGGCTTTATATCAATCCCCATATTCACTAATTCATACCTCAGAGTTGAACTCTGAAGTTTTGAATTGGTGGACCATTTGAATATGTCCTTTAGGTCATATAGATCCTCTAACTTGACTATGGATTTTTGTATAGAATTATTGTTGTTTCCTTGTTCCAGCTGCTGGTCGTGCTAGTCTTCATCAATTATTTGATTATTGTAAGAGCCTTATGCTGTCAGAAAACTCACAATATCAGGGTCATTGTTGAAAATTCTCCAATTGGTAATATTATCAGGAATGGAGGGTCTAAATATTAATTCAATCGAGAATCTGCCTGGGCTATAGTCTTCTGATGGAATAAGCTTGGAAGCTATAGTAGCAAGGAGATCAGCACTAGTGTTTTGGAGTCATGGAATGGATGAAATATTAAATGCTATAAAGTGTGAAGTCAAGTCTTGTACTAATGACTAATAGTGCTTCAAGTGTCCTGATAGATAATGTATAGTATTTCTTACCTATTTAATAGCAATCTCTGCGTCTCCAAATACTTGCAGGTATTTGATATTAATCTTGATTGCCTTGTATAACCCTTGAACTAATGCTTCATATTCAACAGTATTGTTCGTGCAATCGAACTCTAGTCTACATGTTAGAATGGTCTTCTCTCCTTTTGGACTGACTAATATACAACCTACTCCTTCTCCATCATTAGACTTAGAACCATCAAAAAATGATTTCCAAAATAAAGTTTTATCTACAAGTCTATCTACAAAATCAATGCATCTAGAAATGTCTATTTGAGAGAAATTTTGTATCTGAGATAAAACGGAATTTTCCAAAAAAGGTCAAGTATGAGCATTGAAATTCCTTAAGAATGAATCAACAGAATAGGTCCCAATTATATTCTTGTCGTACGCTACAGGCTCGTTTTCTCCTTCTAACTCCGTCACTATATACTTTTGGTGTCTTTCTCATTCAACCTTGATTTGATTCAGTTTACCATAGTAAGGGAGCCACATATGAGACCAATCAGTTGCAAAGTAACCATGAAGCTTCTCTGACCAATCCCTACCAAGGATTAGTCCATAAAATTTAGGAATGTCTGTGACAAGTATATCAATGACTTGACATACCTTCGGGTTTGATGACAGCTTGATGGTCACTTGATTAAGTTCACTGATGACCTCTACTTGAGACCAATACAGTTGTACTATGCAAACTACAAATTTCTGAGGTTGGACATTTAGCTTTGTGCAAACTATCTTAGGAAAAATATTATATGAGGCACCGAAATCTACCAGACAATTATGCAAATTTTTATTGAAAACTTTGAAAGTAAGAAGAAATGGCGAAGTATGTGATTTTTACCTTCCTCCAATCAAAGCAATATCATTTGGATCGACTTTATTTGAAATGCTAGTCGGAGGTCTTCCCATTTCATAAGTGGCTTGTGAAATCACAGCGATAGGTAGAGGTGTAATAGGTACTGCATTCAGATCTTTCAAGAACAATTTATGTTGATGTTTTAATTTGTTGAGATCATGAAAAGTAATATTAGCCCTAGTTTTCTTGATGTCTTCAACAATGTTATACTCCATTTCATCAAAGATGACAAGGGTTTTAGATGGAGTTGTTGAAACAGACTGGACTGAGTTTGTTTGAGTAGCCTTTGGTGAGGATTTCTTACCTGTGTTCTTATCCTTAGGAGTCGGGCTTGGGTTTTTGTGTTTAGAACTGGATTGTGGAGGATCAAGTTGATTTCTACTTCTTGTAGCAACAAGTAATACATCTTGATCTTCTTCATCTGGAAGAATGAAGTCCCACATTCCTTGTAGTTCCACGACTTCATCATCATCAGTTTGTTCCTCACTCAAAACTTCTTCTTCTTCCCATTCTAATTCTGCATTTGTTATAGCATTTGGTGGTTTAGGATCAGTTGAATAATTTCTCCTAAAGGTTTTAAGAGGTTTCTTGGAAGAGGTTTATGCTACCTGTTTCTTAATATCAACCGTTTCATTGGACATGGTTCTCAAGAATTTCTGTAACCCTTCCTGGTCGAATGGGTCCTTTAATTGTTTTTCTTAGGATCATTTCTAAAAGACACTTTTTTAGACTTTGTTTCATCTACAACATTTGTCTTTTCTACGGCTAGGATACGTTTTTCTACATCTATCGCCTCTTTCATGTTTTCAGCTAACATTGGTTTGGCAGCTCTATCTACAAAGATGGCTGAATTTGAAGGCAAAGCAGAAATGTACCATTCATTTTGGACTTCGTTGCTAGGCTTCGACGCTGCCGATATTTTGTTTAATAATTTATTGAAGTGAGAATTGGAATCCTTAATTCGTACTCTTGGTTCAGCTTTTAAATTGGAGATATCATTTATTAAGGTTGTTGTAGATTGATCATCTCCGAATTTAGTTAAAAAATGATCTTGAAATGTATCCCAGTTATTAATGGAGCTCGATGGTAACGAAAAATACCATGATCTTGCTTTCTCCTTGTAAAGTATAAGGGAATAATTGTACAACTGCATCCTCTTATTTTACTCCATTTAAATTAATAGACAACATGAAATTATTTATGTTCTCTTCGGCTGATAGGCCATCGTCAGGATTAAACTTAGGAAGCCATTTCTCAGGATGAGCTGGTAATTGGGATAAAGGTGCAAGCATTCTGACAGCTCCTGGATTAGCCCATGGCCTTGGCGATGGATTTCCTGCCATTTTTGGAGTGTGAGTAGGAGGATGAGTAGCAGTAGTTGAAGGTGGTTAGGTAGAGGAGGATGTTGCTCCTGTACATGTGTGAACCACAATCTGGAGTTGAGGGATGGATGAATGCCCCTGTGACGATATAGATTGGATGGTAGATGAAGATGATGATAGAAACTCACTCTAAGATTCTGCTGGTGTTTTCCTAGCTTTCTTATGAATCGGTAAAGGAAAATCAACTGGTGGGATCCCTAGCTTTTCATTTTGCGCTCTAGTCAGTTGTTGAGACGGGGTCAGATGAGAAGTGACACTAGCTTGGGAAAACTCAGATTCTTCTCGAGATAAAGAAATTCCTTGTAACTTATGAACTAAAGTTTGTAACTCAGGGGGATCTCAAGAAGAATGATCTGGCTTGCTTGGGATTTCAGTAATGTGCTCTGTATTTTTCTTTTCAACTCCTAATTCAGTGATGGAAGATTTATCATGCGAATGCGAAGTTGAGGGTGATGGTGAGGGAGTTTTACTCTTAGAATGGCGTGAAGATGTAGATTTACTTGCCATTCACAGTCATTCCCTCCTTCTAGTGCCAAATATGTCGAAGGCTCGAAACATTAGGTCTACAACAAGAGGGATAACCACCCGGTCTGGACCTTTATGCAACTCCTTTTCTGTTTGGAATAGTGGCTTCGACTGGGGATGATGGGACCAGTTTTCCAATCTGTTTATGATGTATGTGCTAACGGGATGATGTTTTTATTTCTGAGGTTTTATGGGGTGAATGCTTGTTCTAAATCTAATCTATATTTTAACTATCATATGCAATCTATTGTAATCAAAGAAAACATTTAACTCTAAACTATCCCGGGAGTAACGTTTGCTTATGCGATCTAAAATAATTTGATAATGAAAATCATTCAATCACCACGAGAAAAGAATCCATTTAAAAATGAATTGTTTTGTATAATAAGTTACCCGAAACAATTATGAGAAATATATCGCATAAGAGTTATTCACATATTCAGCATAAAAAGTAAGTTATCACCATACAGAAGTGCAATAATGACAACTAAGCATTCAAACTTTCAGATATCAATAACTGAAAATGATTTATCGCTTGACACATAAGTAAAAAGTATTAGGAGATAAAAATACCATTGGTAATAAGTTCTACTCATGAGCTGCAGCAATGTAGATCTATCTCCAAATCACTTAACATCCACTAAGAGTACAAAAGTGCATTTCAGTAGCAGATATCAAACTCATATAAAAATAAATCTCGTTCCATTCATTTTATCAAAACCTCCTCAGTGGGGGGAAAAATGCGTGTTCTGAATAATTGTTTTTGATAAAAATCTGGACCCCTCTCTAAATGCATAAGATGGGTTTAAATACTACTCTATGAAATCTAGAAATAAATATTACAAGAATAGATGAGGAGGTTTAAACGACCTGCCTCATTTTAAGCAAAACTAAACTAAAACAAAAATAAACTATATCTATGATAAATCCTGCATCTGATCTTTTAGATCGCAAATCTCCAGCATTGGTTTCAAGAGCGTCGGTTGGCCGACTTCAGCTTTTAACTGTCCTGCAAATACGACGTTGGCAAGAGCTGGCACTATCTTCTTGGTAGAAGTTATGAGGCACTTCAAGGTCACCAATTAGCTATGTGGTTTTACCAAGTATTGCCAATATGTGTCCCAATTTAACTTGTTTACCTGTTTAATTGCTTCTGCCCTTTCCTCTGCTACTCATTTCCACACTGTTTGAAGTTGTTGTGCCTTTAGAAAGAAGCCTGGAGTGGTCTCTAATACCAAATTGTCTTTGTGTAGGTTTTCATTTATGCATTCAATGACACTGTTCGTTGTTTTCGATGCCTCTTCCATTACCTGTTCTGCTTCTTTTAACTGAGAATCCCATTTCATGAATAAAATCTCTTGGTGCGATTCATCAATTCTGGGCATGTCTGCTCTTTTTCCTTCTTCTGATCTCTGCCAGTTTAAGAAGTCTAGGACCTTATTAAAAATTGAGTCATATTCAAGTCGCACTTCTACGACTTGATTAGTAATATTACCGCTCGTTTCGCAATGGGAATTCCATTATGAAATCTTCTTGCAAAATAATTCTTTTTGTTGCAAAAGCTGAGAATTAAAAGCGAGTGCTTCTATCATGAACTCCCTAATTTTGGGATCGTCTTTATGCAGCTCTATCATATCCTATAATTTCTTTTCTTTACTAACCAAAATGCTTTGATGTGCCAATTTTATTTGCTGGATGTCTTCCTGGAGTTTTGCTATTTGTGTTTCTACTTCTTGATTGAGGTTGACTTGCTGTAAATGTTGTTCCAAAAACAAAATCCTATCATCTTTCTCTTTAAGCAATTGAACTTATGCTACTTTATCAATTGTTGCTAAAGCATATGCCCCTACAATCTGTGAGAGCTTAGTTAGATTTTCCGATGGTTCTATAATGGGGTCTTTCCAAAGAACGTCCAGAGGTTCATTCTCGAGAGTGAACACAACAACTTTATGTTAGGGGCTATAAAATACATCTAGAGGAGGAATTTCCTCTATCCTTAGTACAATTTCAGACAAGGGAGCAACAGGAAGGTGCTCCGTTTCCTGAGTATTTACAGCCTTTTCTATTACCATATCGTAGTCGTCTCTTTTGGATTTGTCGAAGTTGTTGGAGTTTGTTCCTCTGTGCTCAGAATATTATTAAAATTTTCCCATTCCCCTTCTAGATTAAATATAAGTGGCTTTGTTGGCTTTGTAAGAGGTGTGGGAACTTCAACTTGTTTTGGGGACAAAGCTTGCGGATCAGGATTTTCTGTAGATTAAGTCATGTCTTTAATTGACCCCTCACTTCTACTGTGTCCACTCTTGGACTGATTACCAGACTTTTCAGCTAATTTCTTTTCAAAACTTGTTTTAGACTTCTCTTTTGAACCCTCACTTATGCTAACACTAGGAGTAGGCTCCCTTATTTGTTTAATGAGAAATTGGTCAAACTTTTGGAGATCTTCTTGGTCAAAAATAATTCGTACCATATGCTGAACCTCTCTGAAAGTGTTCTTTTGTAGAAAAACATCGTCAAAGGGATCTTCTTCATTGGAAAACACTTTTATTTTAACCATTATAGTAAAATTACTTACAACACCAAAGGGATCATATTTCCTCTTCGGGAACTTTGGTAGTTGTAAACATAACATATTATCAACTTATTTGAAAGCATGACCTAAGTCATGCAATGAAAAGGCTCCGCATACTACAGGAAATGGTGGCCAAATGGCCTTCTTAGAGTCTTTCAGTACCTTTCTCATTCCCCCCCACTCCACAGGTCTGATAAGCTATTTCGCTGGCCCTTAGTTTGTCGAAGATGTAAATAGGTAGCACATGGGGTGAAGCAATGCTACCAAACATTTTGATATACGTGAAAAACTCTCCCCCAAACCACTTTGCCACAGTGAGAATATCCACTTCAGCCTCTGGGGAAAACCTTGGGGAATCTCAGTTATAGAGCATTTTATAAATAGGGAGCATAACTCAATGACAAGTTTTGAAGAAATGTAGGATGAAATTGGATTCCCACAATACTTTATGATAAACCTGAATGGGAAATGGATTCTGCACAATCCACTTCCATCCCATAATAGGAAAACTGGAAACAAAACAAATAACATCCATGACATAGGCACTCAAAAAGAATGGAGGGTAAACCCTCAAAGCAAAGCTTCTTTTAGTTCTGTATCCTAAAATTGCAGTGGCTAATTGTCCGATAGAATTTGGGCCCAATCCATTATTGTGGCATTGGTGGCCACATCCAATAGAGGTAACCATTCTGATGAAAACTTTTTGATGTCTGATTTCCCAAATAGTCTACATAACATTGCAGCGGCAAAACAGTAAGGAGAACAGAGAGAACCAATGGCATACATACCCTTTTTATCCTTCTTCAATCTTTCTTCATTTTTTGACCAGTGCTTTGTGCATTCCGCCAAGTCTTCATTCTCCTTGGCGAATTTTTGTACAAATTGCTTGTTGTAGCTAGCCTGAGGTTCTGGTAAGTGGTACATACATCTCAAATTGCTTGGAGTGAATGACCCCATGACTTCCTGGGTTTTCGTCTTGAAATCTCTGTCGGATATGTCTGCATGATCTATAATCCATCTCACCATGTCAGTGTAGGGGAGTATCTTTGGCCTCGCAACAATGTGATGTAGAAAAGAGCATGCAAGTTCAGTTAAATATGCTTCAGAGGAGCCACGTCCATCTGTTGTAACTGTAACCTCCATAATTCTTGGCTTTTCATCCTCCAGCAATTGATACATAGCTTCCCATGTAGATATCCCCGCGTCCCAACTATAGGTGGTTTCTGTGAATAATAGGGCCATTTTTGTCTTCTCAGGCGCAGGAGCCTTGCCTTTCTTCCCCATTTCTTCGTGTATTATGCTCTGTGTATTCTTCCTAAGACTTTGCAAGCAGAGAGCAAAAATATGGTAAGATGATAGTGAATATAGGAATAATCAATAGAAAGATGAAAATAAGGTGACGGGAAATCTTTAATTCTAAATCATATCAAAAGGTATCAACTTGCTTCAAATGGTCCTTTACACTGATCCGAATCATTTTTAATAAATGACCACTAATGGACCGTTATGCTAAACTTTAATCTTCATAATTTTGCATCAAACACTAAAAAGTATTGTCCTAGAACTCTGAGCCCTTTGATCTGTGATAAGAGCGATTTTGTCATTTGCTTTGCAATATCGCAAAACCCTTTCTCGTTAAAAACATCGTTACGTTGAGCTACTGCGATATGTGATTTGCGAGACGCTATCACATTTCAGATACTTGGTTATGTTACATAAAGTGATGCTGCGATATTCGAATTTGTGATGCGATAAGGTTATAAGCTTCAGGATCTCGCATTCTTGTGGATTTCATTTTCAAGGAGTGAATTTTTCTAATGGATTCCCACTATAACCTCTTTGCGATGCGAGAATAATCATTTTAAAGCGGGTTTTTCAAGTTATCCTTAATATTCGAGACTTTCTATTATAAAGTTTTTGTTAGGTCTTGTAGTCATGTAGCGCTTTCTGCACGGAAACTCATAGTTTGTGATGTTTTATGCGCTTGGAGTATGAAAAGGTAAATTTCCATGTTTTAGGAAGTTCCAATTTGACATCTTGTTTTATTCTAAAAACAAAAAGGTAACATTGAATGCTAAGATTTGATTTTTTTGGAAGGGTCCCCATTTATTAATGCTATTACTAACACTAATAAAAAAGGGGGGTTGTTGATGGTCACAACAAAGGGGTACTCCATTTTCAATGTGGAAGACATTGAAGGACCTCTACCGGAATAGAAGCAACCAGAGGAAATTGGTGCTCAAGGATAAGCTTCAAAGAATCAAGATGGAGAAGGGCAATACTATTTCCACATATCTGAACAAGCGCACCACCTGCAAAGATGAGCTTGGCAATGTGGGAATAACTACTTCCAATGATGATATGGTGAACCTCACCCTCCTTGGCCTTCCAAAGAGTTGGAATAGCTACCAGGACTCTATGAATTGAAGGGAGAAACTGCCAGATTGGGAAAAACTGTGGTCGGATTTGATGCAGGACGAGATCAAGAGGAGCACACAAGATGGTTCTTCATCCAAGGATGATGATGAAGAAAATCTGGCCTTAGAAAGTAAGGGAAGGAAAGGGAATGGGAATGCATCCCATTCCAAATCGAATTCTTCTCATGGAGGGAAGAAGGGTGATAAGTCTAAACTTAGATACTTTAATTGTCATGAGATGGGACATTATGCGACTAATTGCCTATCGAAGAAGTCCAAGAAGGGATCCTCGAAAGGATTAGAAAGTGAGGCATTAGCCTCTTAGTTCGAAATGTACTTTACCCTTATCACATGCATGGTGTCATCGTTGATGGGTGGTGTTTGGTATCTTGATAGTGGAGCCTCATTCCACATGACCGGCAATAAAATTTTATTCAATACCTTGGAGGAGAAAGACCTCAATATGCGCATAGATATGGTTGACAACGGAAGGTATAGTGTTTCAGGAGTGGGCACAATTTCTTTTCAAAGGGAGCATGGAGCTCCTATCACCTTGAAAGATGTGAATTATGTGCCTGAACTAAAGAATAACTTGGTATCAGTCACGATGTTGGAGGACAAAGGCTACGATGTT
>APFE030633807.1:205378-253872 GCA_000404065.3 Pinus taeda | reverse complement strand
TTTTTATTTTATTTTGTCTTCATTATTTGTTTGAAATTTTAATTTTTTTCAAGGTCATGATAAAATATTTTACACTATTATTTCAAAATATTGAAATATTACCCTTGAAAAAAAAGGGAAAAAAAAAAGAGTGTTATCCCAACATTCATACTTTTTGTTTTGAGGGTGTTTTTTGGAAAATTTTTGCACAAAAAATCGATTTTCACCGCCATTTTTAAAACATGTTAAAAATTTACTCTACCAAAAAAAAAAAAAAAGTGTTATTCCAGCGTCAACACTTTTCATTTTTAGCATTGTTTTTGATGTTTTTAAGGGGTTTTTTGGCTAGAGTTCGTATTTTGAGTTTACAGTTCCCGTTTCAAAGTTTACATTGTTATTAGAAGGAAGTCGGTTTCTCTTAACTCATCAACGCGCTTTGAGATAACTCACACTAGCAATTTGGTCTCTTCACTCCTGTGAACTATGAATCACTAGTATAGCAAACTTCTTGTGCAGGATGTTTGTTGGATTATCTCTTAGATGATTATTGATTATTTTTTGATGATATGTGCTAATTTCATGTAAGTTATCTTCTTCCATCTTGTTCTTGTTGATGAATTAAGGTTTAATGAAATTTTCATGAAGGATTTGTTAATGTTTTATGGCTCTAAAATATCCTTGCACAATATTTTGGTCAAGATTCTTTAGAAAGCCCTAGGTTTAGCTCCCACCCTTCAAATCTTGAAATAAGCTAGAAGGACATTATGGATAAAGGTGTTACGAACACATGTTTGTCTTCCTCATTCTCTTTGAAACAACGTCCATCTCTTTCTTCCATAGATTTTTACTCCTATGCTCCATTAGCCCTAGATTGCGAGAGTCACTAGTTTTATCTCGTGTTAATCCAATTAGAAAACCTAAATATTTTTAATTTTGTTTTCTAGGGAAAATTAGGGTTGCATTTTTGTAACATATTTGCTTGGAATATTATTGTCCTAGAGTTAGGACTTATATGCATTCATTTGGAAAAGTACAAATATCATTTTACATGCATTTTTCATCCATAAATTAGGGTTGACATCTTAGGTTTATCATGTTGTTATATCTAATTTCAACCATTGAAAATTTCTATAATATTTTCTTTATTTACTCATTGTTAACCTCTAATTTACACTTGTTTATCATAGATTCTAGGGTTTGTTTTATTGCTGTTGTAAATTATTTTCATGTTGTAAATTGTTGGATAAACCTTAGTTTATAATATCCAAGTGTAATTTATTAACTGCGTGTACCTGGGAACTATTCAAGCCTCTCTTGATTGACCTAATCCCTCTAGATTGAGCCATAAGAACCCTTAAGTCATGTTCTTGGAATTATACTATAAATCACACAAAACCATGATTATTGTATACTTGTCCTTGGGTGAAATTTTGTTGTAGAACCCCTAGGGGGCATTTAGCCTAAGTCTAATTCAATTACTTGATCCCTAATATCTACTATGAAATCCTCCCTTGTGATGCATTGTGTCCAACCACAAAAATGAGGGGAGTAGTTGCTAAGGTGACAATGGTAACTCTCCCATTGTTGCTCTCAATCTAGGTTGCTTAGTGAGGTTTTGTACTATGGCGTTAGATTTTGCAGTCACAATGGCCAATGAAGACATCCAAGTATGTTACCGTATAAATCAAAAGATTTCCTTCTCATTCACAAACTCTAACTATGCTTAAAGTTTTAAATAGATCTCAAATCAAATTCTAAACCCAGGGATAAAATCTAATGCAGAGATTAACTATACATGAAAACAAGAAATCTAATTTATATACATTTATCTAATTCATCCATGGTTTTTACCATAATTTTATGTAGTAGATATAATAACATAAGAATGTAAGAACTTTCACCCCTCACTCACCTAGGGCTATGAAGTAACAAGGAAAAATCATGGAGTTCACTCAGTAAACCTATAACAGAGAACCTCTATTTATGAGATAGGGCTATGAAGTAACAAGGAAAAATCATGGAGTTCACTCAGTAAACCTATAACAGAGAACCTCTATTTATGAGATATTGAAGAATACTTATAATTCATTTTCTATCCCCTAAAACTCATTTAATAAAACCCATCCCAATACAATCTACAACATTAACAATTCAAACTTTGCATAAAAGCACAATAAAAGCAATCACCATCTGTACTCCCATTGTGTGTCTTCAAAAATCAAGGCTTCAATTCTCCACATCAACTTAATATCAAGATCTGCTCCATAATGCAATACGTTTCCAAGTTAACAACTTAATCACCATTTGTACTTCCATTTTGTATGTATTCAAAAATCAAGGCCGAAATTCTGCACATCAACTCAATATCAAGATCAGCCCTCGTAATGCACTATGTTTTCAAATTAACAACTTCAATGGGTTGCTCTGCGACAGAAATATGCATATAGGATGACTTTCCGTCAAAAGTCATATCATAACTGTATTTTTCTTCACAACAACCTTTTAACAAAGATTAAATAAACATGATAAATAAGCCACTCATCATCATTGCAAACGATTCATTTTCCAACTGTGCTCTCTAATTCAACTTCAATTTTCATCTGCAACTGAGTGAAGATATTTTGTGCATATTTTGTCTACTTGCTGACTTAATATATTGTCTCCTTGCTGGCTTCAAATATACTATGTTTTACATCAATAAGTCTTTATTTTCTTCCTCTAGGTCTTCAATCTTTTGAACATCATTGTCTCTATCTTCATCTGCAAGATCCTCTATATCTATAATCATATCAGATAATACATCACCATAACATAAGGTCAACTCTGTTATTAAAAAAAAATCTCTTGGAGCATCATTAGTCTTATTTTCTGCTATAAATTCTTCAGACCTACAACAACCTTTTATCACAATCAAATTCTTTCATCACTCCTGTCACCATGACTATCATCCACTTACATGGCATATTCTGCAATAATGGAAACAAGATGCACATCAGTTATCTTCAGGGATCCTTCTACAGCAATCCTCAAGGAACTAATATCCTTTGCATTATCAGTCCTTTGACCTACTACAATTCCTGCAAAACAATTGACAATTATATTATGAGGTTTTCAAAACCCTTCCAAAATAATATCTTCTGCAGTAGCTTCTGCCTCACTATATTCCATCATCATATCTTCAACCAGAAGTTTGGATTCATGCATTGCATCAATGCATTCATTCTCCAAAGCAACTCGAGTATCACACCAGATTCATTTTCCATTTATGCCTTAGAGCAATGCATTCACTCTCCAAAACAACTACAGTATGACAACTCCAACCTCTATCTTCACTATTGGAAGAGCATCTGCACTGTCTTCACCATTCAACTCACCATGCCCACGCTTTGCCACATCTGGATTCTCTTTTACTTGCATTGTTTTGATGCACTGTCTTTCCATCACATCATGGAAAACCTCAACACCATCCTTGCAATCATGTCCTGAACTACTTGCTCTTTAGGTACATTTACATCCATCTTTATAACAACCTGAAGGATCCCACATGGATGCTCAACACTGAAGTTATATGTCCACCACAGATCAATCCCACAAATTCAGTCAACTCTTCATAAGCTCTCATCATCTCCCATCTAACAATGAAACTAGCACTCTTCAATCTATTTGGCGTTACTGTTAAATTACGCTGTCCAATCTGTAACATTTTTATCTCATCAACCATATTAAGATAATCATCATTCTTGATAGGGTTTGCAAGTATCACGGTACCTAGATAAGGCATCCAATCTAGGGTTTATTTATCGTCAAGATCATGTTGTTCTAGGCCATTAACATAATCTTCATCCTCTGCAATTTTCTTCTGTTCCTGTATATTAGTTATGACTCCATATTCATAATCCTCGTGTCTCTTAACAGTAATCTCAACAACCTGGCTTATTTCAAGGAACCTATCATTCAGTAACCTTATTTTACAGATTTCACTCTTCAATAGATGGATGTTTTTGCACTAGACATTTATAGCTGCCATTGATTCATCTCTTGATTGTTGTAAATGAGAGTCTGATAATTCTTCTTCAGTTTCAATGCTTCTTTTATCACTGTTTATAATTTTGCTTCCTGGGTCAGTGTTTAATTTCTAGTCATCATCACAACCTTCCATATCAGTCGCAGATTTTTCTTTGATTTCTATTTTTTCTTGGCCCATCATAATTGATGTATGGTCTTCAACCATAACAATGTCGAGGTCATCACCTTTAATTTTTAGATCTCAAGATCACCTCTTACACCTGCAAAAACAACATTAAATGTTGCAGGATAAAGATGGATTCCCAAAGGAACTTCTAGCTTTGGTTATTTCTTCAAATACTTCACCATCTTTGGGCAAACACTCAATTACAGATTCTGCAACTGTTGTTTCTTTTTCACTATTGTCCAGACTAGGGTTTTCATTATTTCCATTAACCTCATCACTCTATCGAGAATTACAGGACAAATAATTTTCATTTTCCAAAGACATCTGATGCATCAACTCATCCTATGACTCTTTTGTCTTTTACAAAGGCAAATGCAAGGACTTTCTTCTCTGTCTACATTCTAAAACATCTGATCCCTCTTTTGGCACTTTTATCATATACTTGTCAAGTCTTTTGTCTTCTGCCGAATTCTTGTTCTCAAGGAATTTCTCCAGGGCTTCAATAATATCAAAGATTTCAGTTATTTCCATCTTCTTACAAGTATCAATTTCAGGTTGTCTTGATGTAAGGTTTCTTCTCCATAGGCGCATATTGAAATATCAATGCAATATTCTGCCTCTTTGCAGTGTTTATAATTGCAGAGTGCTTCACTCATAGATCAATCAAAATAATCATCTCTACCTCCAAAGGTGTGGGTTGTCCTCGTGGCAACAACTCTTGATAATTTCCCTAGTTACCAAACCCTGGTTTGTCTGCTACAGAGCCAATCACAGTTACAATATTTTCACTAGATTCATCTTCATAGAGGCTACAAGCAGCCACTATTCAAAGAGACACCAATACTCCAGTAGAAACACACTCCTCCAGTACCACTTAATGCAGATAATTCTACATATCAGATGTCTGCAACAGAAAAATGCAAAATACATCAGTTTACTGATTTCTTTAGTAGATTTTTCAACACTTGACTCCTCAGCAAAAGATTTCCAAAGAACATTTGCTCTGCCATGAACGGTACAAAACTAGATGAAAGATGAATTATATATGCAGAGAAGAAGATCCTATAGAAGCTTTGATATTTTTCAATGGCCATTCAATTGGGCCCAACTATAGTCACAGCTTGGGTCGGGTATTGCCGCATCACACACATAGAGAAGAAGATCATATGGAAGCTGTATTAGTATTCAACAGCCATTCAACTGGGCCCGAGTACAATCACAGGGTGGGTCAGGTTTCATTACAGGGGATTATCAGGGTCCCACTGATCTACAATACCAAACCTGTCAATAATGTCCGATGTTTTTCAGAAAAACTGAAGAGGGTATAGTTTCAAGTCATTGATGGAAATTCAAGGTTTTGGATCGATTTAACAGAACTCAAAAACCCCTAGAGGCATGGAGAGCATAGAAGACTACACCCCTAAATCTCCTCTCCATAAAACTAAAAAACATCCAGAAATTGGCCAAAACTTACCCCTGAGACTTCGCTTGAAACAGGGCCGTTTGGATAAAGTATATCCAACGCCGGGCAGTCATTTATCTCCGTAGTCGATCGTTTTTAATCCTGAGTGTCTGCACTTTTCCATGGAGTTGAAGTAAATGCTTTGCTGTTGGGGCTAAAGCTCCTTTTTGTGAACTTGAGCCCTTTTTTGTGTGAAATTGAGAGCTCTAACAGGCTATTCTCTCTGTCAGTACAAGACCTCAATACTTCCTTTGCACATAAAAGTATTAAAGTCGTTATGTGAATTTAACCCCCTTTTTTGTGAACTTGAGGGATCTAACAGGCTATTCCTCTGTGCAAGTACAAGACCTCTATTCCTTGTGTAAGTACAAGACCACAATACTTCCTTTGCACATTAAAGTATTGAAGTTGTGATGTGAATTTAAGTCAATTACATATTCTGAAAACATTCCTAAATACACATTAAGACATTCATTGATTAGTGCCACTGGATTGAGAAAATATATGTTGTCCAGAGCATCTGAAACTTACAAAGGAAAGAAATCAAGAACTGAAAACGAAATAATGGACACAGGATTGCTTGGATGCATCAGAACATAGGGTCATTGGAATAAATTCTACAAGCAACGTGGTTATCGTACAGATGGGGTGAGATGTAAGTGCAAGAATTAAGCCAAATTTAGATAATACGGATGCAATAGGGAGCAACACAAAAAATAGAATATTGAAGTCGTGTGTAAAATCTCCACTTCTATTTGGTGGAAAATGTAACTAAGTATGGTTTTCACAATGGTATCAAAATGTATTTTATGTAAAAAGAAAAAAGAAGAAAAAAAATTATATTCAAGCATGGGTTTCATGTTCAAGAAATCATTATTTTATTAGTTAAGCATGTTTTTCATGCTTCTAAGATTTGATGAGTCAACGAGTCAAAGTCCTATTTGGACTTATTGTAAAGAAAAAGGGAAAAAAATTTAATATGTATTGTGGATAAAATTCCCTCTAGAAGCCAAGTGGGCCTACCTGTCAAGTCGGCCCTGCCCCAAAAGACATAATTCTTTGCACCCCTCTGGACAAGTATAAATAGAAGAAAGTTGGAGCTCATTTTGGACACAATTTGGAGCATCTGATCTGAAATTTCGCAAAAATAGAGGAGGGCTAAAATCTGAAATAGACAAGGAAAGAATGGTTTATCGTCAACTCAGTTTTGTGGATTTTCTGCCTTGACATATCCATTGTTGAAGACCTGTTTTTGATGATCTACATGTTGCTGATCTCTTGTTGTTGATGGATTTTGTTGAAGGAAGGTCTGACTTGGCATCTAGACGATTGATTATGGGTCCTGGATATTGTTGGAAAATGTAACTAGTATCGGTCTTCATAATTATTGTTTGACTCATGATATGATGTAAATCTTATATTTGTCAAAAAGAAAAATAAAATTATTGTAAAAGAAAATTTATTTTATTAAGCATGGGTTTCATGCTTGGGTCATTATTCAAATAAGTCAAGGCATCCATTGCGTGCCTATAGGGATTGTCTTGAGTCAAAGTGTCGTTGTCATTATGTAAAAGATCTTTTTGGGCTCTTAGATTAAAGAAAAAAATATTATTTTTGTAATTTAATGTGTCTAGACTCTAGAGGACTCCAAATGACAAGTCGGCCTGCCTGCTCGTGTCAGCCTTGAGAAGGGCTTAAAGAAGCTTTTGAAAAGCGTATATATTAGTGGCACTTCGACCTCCTTGAAGGATGAGGACACACATCTGATCTGTGGTCAAGACAAGCAAAGTAAAAAGGCTAGAAGAGCCTATGAAGATCTGAAATATGCTATCTACTATCCACTTATGCAAGTTCCCTAGGCTCTGCTAGGGTTTCCTCAGGACCGAGTTGCGGGAAGGAAGGACAGACTTTGGAGAGATGAAAATTGCTATTTTTGAAGATTTTATGAAGGCAGGCTGGTCTACTTGGTATTTGTGAGCACTGGTCTATATTCTGGTCTTGGAAGTCTCCTTGAAATTAATAAGAGAAGTTCTTGTGGTTTTCCCCTTTGGAGGGGTTTTGCCTTGGCTTGGAGCCTATATCTTGTGTTCATGTGATTTTTCATTGTTTTTGACATTTATTTGATGATAAGAACATAAGCATAATCAAGTTAAAGAAGAATCTAACATCACAAGTAAATGTCAAGTAAAGGAAAATGTAAAAATGTTGCCCTAATTCATTTTTCCAACATGGTATCAGAGCTAAGGTCGAGACATTAGCAGCTAAAGAGATCATTGTGGTTTAGAGGCTTGCAACCTCCTTGATGGCCAAAGTAATTGAAAGAAGAACGAAACTTGAAAAGACCATCTTTTTGACAGATCAGATCTCTGTCATAAAGGCCGAAGACCTGTACACTACTTTAGAAGGCTGAAAAGTTGTGTATAGGTCGAAAATCTCTGAAGAAAAGAACAGTGAAACTCTTGATTGACTAGACCCTATGTCAACACTTCCAGGAGACTGTTTGAGTGCGGATTGCAGGAAGGTATACCCTTGTAATAGAGAGAAGGCCTGAAGGAGCCTAGAAATGTTGGATTTCTTATATATAAAAAATTTCTTGTAAGGTCACAGTCCTATACCAAGGAAGCCGAGACTTGAAAAGTAGTTTTGGGCTATTTTTATGAGACAAGATTAAGTCACATTTTGAAGAAGGTTTGTAATGGACTATTTCAAGGAACAGAAAGGCCCTTTAACTAGTTCAGATCAAGACTATTAAACCAGCGAAAAAGTGTCCTTAGAGAAAGAGAAGGATCACAGTTGAGAAAGATATTTTGAAGTTTGTTTGTATTAAATTTGGCAACTAGGGCCAAACTCCACCTTGGATAACTCATATGATGGAGATAATATTTTTGTTGCATTCCTCTTTCCGAGAGGTGTAGGATTGATGTAAAGATCATCTCATTCTGACATGTATAAATGGAATTATGAATTTATTTCTTTTATGGACAAATTGTCAAGGTCGGCCAGCAAACTAATGTAGGCTCAGAAACCCAAAAGACATGTCTATTCACCCTCAACATTGCATATAAATAGGAGCATTTACCTCATTTGGATAGCATTCATCATTCACATATCTGTCTCTCTCCTCATTTGATTGGGTGTACGGATATCTCTCTCTCCACTCATCACATATCTCTCTCTCCTCCACATGTGCGAAGGACAAGTCTGTGATTTTCTGTTTTATGCATTGACCGAATTGCAGAAGGGTTGACCAGCATTGACCAGGCAACAGTTGACCTTGTTTGACTGCAATTTTTCTTGGAGAAACTCTATTTGGGCAGGCTGCATTTCTGGGCACAGAAATCGAGGCATTCTAAGCTGTTTGATCAGCGTTGACCACATGGAAGTTGACCGCAGGTTTGACTCTGCTTTGATCGAGTTTGAATGATATTTTCGAGACTGTTTTGATCTGATTTGGGCTATCCTTGGAGGCCAAATTGACTGGGTTTGACGGAGCTGATTTGGAGGAAGATTTCTGTTAAATTCACCAGCGTTGACTTTCTGATTAGGGCATCCTGTTGACTGTAGTTTGAATGGACAGATTTGACTGTAATCGGGCAAGTGATCTTTCTATATTGTACTCTCTCTCTCTGCTTTAATTTTGAAGAATAATAAGAAGACTTGATCAAAGGGTTTCCCCACATTAGGGTTTTTCCCTGGCATCCGTCAAATATTGTGTCCTCTCGTCTTCTGCTTTTTATTTATGTTCTATATGCATTTACTATCATGTTAATGTGATTGCTAATCTGAAAATTGATATTGGGATAATAAGAAAAATTGAAGTAAATTTCTCTTAAGCATAGAACATACCATTGTTATCTAAAATTAACATTGTATCAGCGCTGAGGTGAAGGCAAAGCCCAAGCAAGAGTGAAAAGAGCAATCATTGAGATTTGTTGGACAAGGACAAGAGTCAATGGCCTCCGCATCTTACTTCAAGCCTGATGACAAGCTCAATGATAACTTTGATTATCATGCATAGAAGATGTCTCTTGATTTGACTTCAGAAAAGCAAGGATGTTATGGATTATGTGCAGGAAAAGATTACTAAACCTCCTTCAAATGCATCGGCTGCTGCTAAGACAAAGTACAAGAAAGGTGAAGTCAAAGCAAAGAAGATCATCAAGGATTCTATTAACAAGCATTTGGTTGCATACATCTCCGATTTGAACACATTTAAGGAAATGTATGACAAATTGGTTGGCATGTTCAAAGTTAGCATTGCAAACCAAGTCCTCTTTCTCAAAAGCAAGTTGAAGGACATAAAGGGAAGAGGTGAAGATATCCAATCCTACTTCATGAGGATTACCGAGATCAAAAATGATCTTATTTCAATTGGGGAAGTTATTGTTGATAGGGAGCTCACTCTCATCTCCCTTGGAGGTCTTCCTTGTGAATGGCATGTGTTCAACACTACTATCCTCAACAATGACAGGATTCCAGGTTTTGATGAATTGTTGACTAGATGTACTAAAAAAGATACAAGGACGATGGAGAGAGGCATGCCTTCAAATAGGAATGATCCTACTGCATTCTCCGCTCAAGGTAAAAAGAAGAATAATACAGGTTCAAAGAAGCAATATCAAGGAAGACCGAGATTCAAAGATGGAAGGGAAGATGCTTCATTTGTAACAGGTTTGGCCACTATGCTAGGGAGTGTCCTAATAGAAGGGATACACCTCGGGATGATGACAACAACAACCACAACAATTTCAGGGGCAACAACAATCAAAGGAATGGCAGATTCAACTCCAAAGGAAAAAGGAATGCTCCTGCTACTCAACATGGAAATGGTCGACCTCCCAAAAGATCAAGAAACTCCACGTATGATGAATCTAATGTTGTAGATAACAAGCAAAAATAAATTTATCTTATATCTGCCCTCTCCACTGCCTCTCCACCAGATACCTTGGGAAACTAGTTGATTAATAGGGGTGCCTCAAGGCACTTTTCTGGGTATAAGGAACTCTTTCAAATTTGATAGAAAAGGATATAAATTTTGAGATCATTCTTGGAGACAACGCCACCTATCTCGTGAAAGGAGTTGGAAATGTTACTCTTCAATTAATCAAGGTAGCACCATTCATCTACAAGAAGTACTCTATGTACCCGATCTAAAGAAGAACCTAGTATCTATCTCAGCGATGGAAGACAAAGGATTCAAGGTGGCATTAATTGATGGAAAGGTACGCGTTTGGAAAAGAAATTTCAAAGAAGCATTCACTCTTGGATTCAGGGTTGACAACTTATATCAAGTTGGAGGAAGTCCACTAGGAGCTATGTCTTGCAACACATCTCTTCAATCTGAATTATGGCACCGGAGGTTTGCTCATCTTCATTATGAGGCTCTAACCAATGTGAAGAGGATGGTGACAGGTATGCCTGAATTTAAAGTAGAACATGAAGGTGTTTGTCAGGGATGTGCCGAAGAAAAAAATACAAGGGTACCATTCCGCTCAAGTGATAGCAAGCCTATCAATATTTTGCAATCGGTTCATTCTAATATATTTGGTATGATGCCCATGACATCCTTGGGAGGATATTTATATTATTCTATCTTTGTGGATGACTTCTCTCGCAAAAATTGGTTTTATTTCTTGAAGAAGAAGGACGAAGTGTTCGCATGGTTTCGTTTTTTCAAAGCCTTGGTCGAAATCAAACAAGGAAGAAGATCAAAATTTTGAGGACCAATAATGGAACTGAATATGAATCAAATGAATTCAATGATTATTGTAGAGAGGTTGGCATTAAGAGGGAGACTACTACCGCATATAACTCCCAAGCAAAATGGAGTTGTTGAAAGAAATAATCGTTCCATTATAGAAGCCACTCGTGCCATGCTTCATGATCAAAGCCTTCTGAAGTTCTTATGGGTGAAAGCTGCCAACACTATCATGTACATTCAAAATAGATGCCCTCATCAAGTGTTGGACTCCAAAACTCCCAAAGAAGTTTTCACCGGTAAGAAACCTGATGTTTCTCATTTTAGAATTTTTAGTAGTCCCGTATATTTTCATGTGCCAAAAGAAAAGAGAAGCAAATTGGATGCATCTGGGAAGAAAGGAACATTTGTGGGCTAGAGTGAAACTTCTAAGTCATAGAATTTATGTGCTTGGTCAAAGAGAAGTAGAGATAAGTCATGATGTCACCTTCGATGAAGATGCTGCCCTTGGGAAGATTAGTAACCTTCCTATTCCACGGAAGGAAAAAGAAGCAGATTCAAGAAAGTAAGGAGAACCACAGGATGAATCGATGCCCGATGTTAAAGGACCAATGGATCCCATTGATCCACCTCCTCATGATCCCTCCTCCTCGAAAAGGAGACCCTCATGGCTTAGGGAAACTTTCGAACATGCCGAGAATCATATTGCTCCTAGGGGAACTTTTCGCAAAAGTAAGAAGTCGAATAGCTACCAAGGGTACTTAGTTGCAATGAGCACCATTGTTCAAAGTAAGCCTTGCACATTCGAAGAAGTTGTGAAGCACCACATTTGGAAGGATTATATGAACGAAGAGTATAAGTCGATTTTGAAGAATGATGTCTAGGATGTGGTCCCTAGACCCAAGGACAAATCCATTGTCACCTCGAAATGGCTCTACAAGATCAAGCATGGAGCTGATGGAAGTGCTGAAAAGTTCAAGGCCAGGTTTGTTGCTCTAAGCTTCTCTCAAAAGGAAGGTGTGGACTATGATGAGATATTTGCACCAGTTGCCCAATATACCACCATGTGCTCGATTATAGCCCTTGCTGCCTCGCAAGGATGGAACCTACACCAGATGGATGTCAAACTCGCTTTCTTGCATGGTTCAATTAAGGAGGAAATCTATGTAGAACAACCCGAGGGGTTCGAAGTTCAAGATCATAAGACACATGTATGCAGATTGAAGAAATCCCTCTATGGGTTGAAGCAAGCTCCCTGGGATTGGTATGAGAGGATCGACAATTATCTGATGAATATGGGATTTACAAGAAGTGAAGTTGATCTGAACCTTTACTTTAAGGTTGGGAATGACAGACCTCTCATCTTGGTACTTTATGTGGACGATCTCTTTCTGATAGGTGTAGACCCTCTCATTCATCAACGCAAGAGGGAGTTGGCTTCCGAGTTCGAGATGGAGGACCTAGGACTGATGCATTATTTCCTAGGATTGGAGGTCTGGCAAAAGCCAAGTGAGATTTTCCTTTCTCAAGGAAAATACATTGTGAAGCTACTTGAAAGATTTGGGATTCTGAATTGTAAGTCTATGACTACTCTGATGGAACTTAACTTCAAGAAGTTATGCGGAAGTGTTGTAGGATTGGAGGTCTAGCAAAAGCCAGGTGAGATTTTCCTTTCTCAAGGAAAATACATTATGAAGCTACTTGAAAGATTTGGGATGGTGGATTGTAAGTCTGTGACTACTCTGATGGAATTGGGCCCGATTTGGGAAATCCTTCTGAGTATCATCAACTCATGGGGGTCCTGATGTTCTGGGTGAACTCTCATCCAGACATATGCTTTGCAGTGAATACATTGAGTCACTTTATGGTCGAACCTCATCACATACATTGGATTATTGCCAAGAATCTCTTGAGATATCTCCGGAGCACAATCACCTATGGACTGAGATACACTGTCGAGAATGTGAGGCTCCATGGTTATTCTAATGCTAACTGGGTTGGCAGTGTGGTGGATCGTAAGAGCACATCGAGATGTTGCTTCTCACTAGATTCTGCTTCGATATCCTGGATGAGCAAGAATAAAAAATTAGTTGCTTTGAGCACCGCCGAGGACAAATATATTGTTGCTAGTATGGCCTCCTGTGAAACTGTTTGGTTGAGGAAGCTCTTTAGTGAGTTTGGACATGTGATGGATACCACCGTTATCTTCTGTGACAAACAAAGTGGGATTCGTCTTTCTGAGAATCACGTGTTTCATGATCGCTCCAAGCATATTGATATCAAGTACCACTTTATTCGGGATATATTACAATGGGAAGAAATAAGGCTCCATCACATTGGGATTGATGATCAGGTCGCAAATATTCTTACGAAGCCCTTGGGGAAGATCAAATTCTTAACCTTTCGTGAATGACTTGGAGTCATGGAGAGACCCTCCTATGAAGGTCCCGTTTGAGTTGAATATTGAGCTCTGGGAGCTCCGGGGGGCTTGGGGTACTTCTTGGAGCAATGAGCGACCATAGGGTGAGTGGTTCACCTTCCCCTAGTGGTGCATTGTGTACAAGGTGAGTGGTTCACCTTCCCTTGTGATACCCCATGATGGTTGATATAAGCATAGGATGAGTGATTCACCTTCTCCTATGGAATATGAGTAGGATGAGTGGTTCACCTTTTCCTGTCGATACATCTTACCCATGTAGTCCAGGACTCATGGGAAGTACCTCTCATGTAGCCAATGAGTAGGGAAATGAGAATAAGTACCATAGTACTACCATACTACGCATCTGGGATTATTGGAGACTGACTTCGGGTCAATGGAGAATGGTATGACACATTCTCAATCAATTCTTCTTCATCATTTCTTCATGGTTAAGCAGTGCAGAACAGAGTATAACAGAGATGTCAGAGATGGTACAGATGGATAGGTGGTTTGTGGAGTTCTCCCTAGTTGAGAGGGAGTGTTAAATTTGGCAACTAGGGCCAAAATCCCCCTTGGATAGCTCATATGATGGAGATGATATTTTTGTTGGATTCCTCTTTCCAAGAGGTGTAGGATTGATCTAAAAATCATCTCGTTCTGACATGTATAAATGAAATTATGAATTTATTTCTTCTATGGTCAAATTGTCAAGGTCGGCCAACAAACTAATGTAGGCTCAGAAGCCCAAAAGACATGTCTCTTCACCCTCAACGTTGCATATAAATAGAAGGAGCATCTACCTCATTTGGACATCATTCATCACTCTCATATCTTTCTCTCTTCTCATCTGATTGGGTGTACGGATTTCTGGGCAGCCTCTCTCCTCCACACGTTGCGAAGGACAAGTATGTGATTTTCTGTTTTATGCATTGACCTAATTGCAGAAGGGTTGACCAGCATTGACTGGGCAGCAGTTGACCTTGTTTGACTGCGATTTTTCTTGGAGAAATTCTATTTGGGCAAGTCGCATTTCTGCACATAGAAATCAAGGCATTCTAAGATGTTTGACCAGTGTTGACCGTAGGTTTGACTCTGCGTTAACCGAGTTTCACTAATATTTTCAAGATTTTTTTGGGCTAATTTAGACTATCCTTGGAGGTTGAATTGACTGGGTTTGACGAGCTAATTTGGAGGAAAGTTTCTGCTAAGTTGACCAGCATTGACTTTCTGATTATGGCATCCTTTTGACTGCAATTTGACAAGACAAATTTGATTGTGATTGGGCAAGTGAACTTTGTATATTGTACTCTCTCACTCTCTGTTGAAGTTTTGAAGAATAATAAAAAGACTTGATCAAAGGGTTTCCCCGCATTGGGGATTTTCCCTAGCATCCGCCAAATATTGTGTCCTCTTGTCTTGGCTTGACTTCTACTTTTTATTTATGTTCTATCTGCATTTACTATCATGTTAATGTGATTGCTAATCTGGAAATTGATATTGGGCTAATAAGAAAAATTGAAGTAAACTACTCTTAATCATATAACATACCATTGTTATCTAAAATTAATAGTTTGTAAGGCATTTGCAATGGTTATTAAAGCCCTAACCACATAAACAAATCTTTGAGAAGTTCTGACAAAATAGGCCTAGACTTATGATCTCATTCCCTATGGAATCCAAGGCTTGAAGTAAGGCTATTAATAGAAGATACAAAACCACATCATCAAAGTTTTTAGTAACTATGGTGAGCCCTTACTAGAGGACTGACATTGCAGAATAAGCCTAACTCCTATCATCAAGGATAGTGGAGGATTGACATATATCATTCAAGGTTTGGTTGTTATAGTTTGAAGACCTGTAGAAGCATCTACATCACACCCTAACAATAATACAACAAGAACAATAGTTAACCATCTTGACAAGTATTTTTTCTTGACACCTTTAAAGGCTTCTCTTGAAGCTAATATAGAAGTCGAGCTTGAAGTCAAGAAAAGTCATCTTGGGAAGAGTATCTTTAGAAATTTTCTCTTGAAGACAATTCTAAAGAAAGTACAATGAGATCTAGATTTCATCCTTGGGAAGCAATGTTATTCAAACAATGTCATTTCAAGTTTTGGCATTAGGTTACGGGAACCAGCATAATGGTTGAAGTTTTGTTTTGTTCCATAAAGTGGAAACCCGAGCTCTGTTTCAAGAAAAGAATACCCAAGTCCAGTTGACAGAATACCTTGGAAGAAGTTGGAGGGCTGGCTTGATCTGACTTTGATCTAACTCTATAAAAGAAGACTTTGTAGCAAACTTCCAATAATCTTGAAGGACTAAGGTATGTAGTCCTTAAGGTACGCATAATTGTTTTTATGCATATTGGGTCTAACATGAATTGTATTAGGGTTTTGGGACATGTTTGGTTCTAGGGTTCGTAGTCTTCATCTTGTTGAAGATTGTAAACCCTAGTTGGTACTTGGAAACCCTAACCCTAATATGTTTATTCCCTCATAGAATCCCTAGCTCTTGACTTCTAGGGTTTGCAAGTAACCAAGGATATATGGTAAACACTAGTGAGGGTGGAATTTGGGTAATACTTCAAACCCTAGAGTTGATGTTTCAAAAGGAAATATCATGGAATTTGAGGTTCGGATTTGAAAACCCTTGGAATTCTCCCTAAGATACCATAGAATCCCCAGATTAACAAAATTGATATCTTGCTCATGTATTTATATATTTTTCTTGGTGGCACTTGTCAGTTAATATAACAAGTTCATAATAAATGAAGCAAAATGAGAAAGATGGCCAAGCAAAGTAGTTAACGATGAGCATAATGCTAATCAATATTAAATCAAAAGGAAGCCATTGTTGTTCACAAAATATAAGTATTCCATTTCTTTTCCTTCATTACATTATTGTTAACTTCCCCAGTATATCTAATTTTATTATCATTTTAACTATAATGTTTTCTTTTATGACCTCCTTGGAAGCAGATTGCAGGTATATTCCAAACGTTATTCGTCAAATGTAAGTCAAGAGGTTGAAGCTAGACTAATCTAGAAGAGAGATTTGAATTTTGAAAGAATTTTGAAGAAGCAGCCTTGATTCAGAGGGAGCCTTGTATTAAAACTTGGAAAACCAAAACACCTCCCCTATCTTGAAAAGCAAATAAAAACAAAGAGGTACAAACATCTAATACATTATCAATGCTTATGAAGTATGTTAGGATCTTTACAAATTCCTTATATGCAAAAGACTATGAAAATGTTAGGATATGAAGATGGCATATTTTACTTGAAAAGAATCTAGGGCTTTACATTGTTGAAATTTTTGGTATCTAGGGTTAGAAAACCCCTAGAATAAGTGAAAACTAAAATCCTAACTGTTCCCGCTTAAAAAACCCTCTCTCTTGATTTAAAGAAAGAATCTAGGGTATAGGGTCAAACCCTAGAAAGGGTTGAAATGAATAAACCCTAAGGCTTGAAAGTCAAAATCCCTAGGGCTAAAGTTTCTACTAAAAGTAAAAACCCTATTTAGGGTCAAGTCATGGAATATCTAGGGTTTGTAACTAAAACCCTAGTAGTATCCTTTGAAAACCCTAGACTAACAAAATTAACATCATGCTCTTATACATTTATATTTTGCTTAGCTGTACTTGTTGATAAAAATTGCAGGTACACGTGAAAAGGATGTAAGAGCAAGACAAAAGTAAAGCTTCATGATGGAAAGAGGGAGTTGTTATGATGATGTTGAAGATTCCACATTAGTGATTGAAGATGGAGTTGTACCTTATTGTTACTTCATGGAACGTGCAAAGAAAATAATGACCTCAGAAAGAGGTTTGATGAGTTGGTGTACTTTACGCTGAAAATTCATATGATGGTACTTGGTATCTTGGTAGTTTGCCTAGACAATACCTAGATCCCTGTTAGGGTGGATATCTTGGTCTAGATGATACATAGATCCCAATTAGGGTTGGTATCTTGACCTAGATGATATCCAGATCCCTATTAGGGTTGGTACCTTTGCAGGTAGCCTAAGTGGTACCTAGATCCCTGTTGGTGATTTAGCAGGTAGCCTAGATGACACCTAGATTCTTATTGAGTTGGTGTCTTGGCAGGTAGCCTAGATGACACTTGGATCCTTGTTAAGTTGGTGTCTTGGCAAGAAGCCTAGATGTAACTTGGATCCTTGTTGAGTTGGTGTCTTGGCAGGTAGCCTAGATGATACCTAGAACCCTGTTAGGTTTGGTATCTTGGCTGGTAGCCTAGATGACACCTGGTGTCTTGGCAGGTAGCCTAGATGAATCTAGATCCCTATTGGGATGGTACCTTGGTAGGTAGCTTAGATGGTACCTAGATAGGTTGATACCTTGGTAGTTATCCTAGATGGTATCTAACTTTGTACATGCAGTTTTGTAATACTCTTCTTGTGAGAACTTTTCAAAGTGAGTATTGTCCTTGTATCAGTTAAACAATTATGAATACCTCCCTAATTAAGAGGGAGTGTTGGAAAATGTAACTAGTATCGGTCTTCATAATTATCGTTTGATTCATGACATGACATAATTCTTATATTTGCCAAAAAGAAGAAAAATAAAAATATTGTAAAAGAAAATTTATTTTATTAAGCATGGGTTTCATGTTTGGTCAATTACATGTGGCTTGCATATTTTTTTTTGTGACTCCTATTGCATCTCTGCAATGTGAAAATGATCTATATAGAGATCGATAAGGTATGATGGCTATTAGACTTTGAAAACAATGATTTTGTAAACAAAGAAGATCTCGAGTTTACCATCCTATAGCTCGCAACAATCACTATGGTTTGACACGATTGTGATTTGTAACTCAATGGAAACTCGCCAAAGGATCACACATTCCTTCATAATTATGGCATCATTACAATAACTGATGGCATGGGTTACAAGCTCGTTCTGGCTCATTCATATCCCTTTATAAGTCGTATGGAAAACTTTGTAGAATGCATATATACTCGGATACGTTCTAAGGCTCACTTATGACTCGACTGAGGCAATAGCTTGCATACCATATGTGGCCCGATATACACTAGCTCGCAAATTTCAGAGAATGGCATAACTATATATATTGGATCAGAAACATAGTAACTCGCATATATTTATGGCTCTCTCTTTATAATAATAGTCTCGTGATGATCTCGCTATGGTACAACATGGATGATCTCGACAATTTATGATATACTTTGTGAATGAAAGCTTGTTGTCTATATTGCAGTGGCTCACTTTCTTGTAGTTGTCATCCTCAGTAATTTGGCCAAAGTTTTGGGCATCTCTTGACGAAGTCCTGGGCATCCTATTGGCCTCTAATCTCTGAATGAAAGCAATGCTCACCCTCCCAATGGCTCGTTGATTTTGGCTCACTCCTTCTGTAGCTCTGTGGTATCAACGCAATGAAATAGTTTCACTCTACGACCTGAGTGACAGATTACAATGATCTTAGGCATAATACAATGACCTTAATCTCATTGAAGGAATAAACATGCTCTAATTAAAGATAACCCATGGCTCGCATACTTTCCATGTTCAATGAATCGTGGATCGCATGTCTATAGTAACTTGAAGATACCCCTAATGTATATTTGACAATAAGATAGAGTTGTGTATGGCAATAAGAAAATGACATATACGACAATAACCTTCGATGTATGATGGCAATCTTGGCATAAAACTTTAATGACAGCTATGACATTGATATAGAGACATATATTAGTGACCTAATGTGGCAATAATCTCAATATAGCAGTAACCTTCATATGACAATCAATTGAAGCTTGATAAATGGCAATAACATGATCGATCATCTCTAAAAAATTGAAAAGACTAAGGTATTTGGAAGAAGTTTGAGTCACCTTGTTGTAACATAAAGAAGAAGGAACCAGCATTATGATCTTGTGAACCCCATGAAGAAATAAGGACTTTGTAGCTTGAAGGAAAAAAAATACGGAGCACCTTTGTTGAAAAATAATTAGCCCCTGACAATTGAAGAAGGGTGGAATCCTTGCGGAGAAGAAGGTATGGTAATATCATAAAGGTATGTATGAATGTTGTATATATTTGATGATTTGTGTCAATATCTCTAGGTCATGATGGTATATATAAACATAGATCAGAAATAGAGACATATAGTTGGAAATATGATAGCATTCCAAGTACTTAGACCTATGTTGCCATGAAATGTGAGTTTGAGGACGGTGCGTCACTTTTTGAAACAGGGTATGTGGGTTAGTTGTGGGTATATTATAATTTATATATATTATATTTTATAAATTATAATATATATAAATTTTGAAATCTTCCAACTTACATGTTAACAATTGTTTAAGTTGAAACCTAACAATATGCATGTTAACAATTGTTTAAGTTGAAACTTGAAACCTAACAATTTGATACTCATATATGGCACAGGCTGGCAGACTAAAATCCTTTTAAAATACACATACACTTCATTATTAAGTTGAAACACAATGTTGTTAAGGTCTATACAAAATTTAATCACAGGGACAACATATTCATGTTAGAAAAGATGATTTGATTCCTATCAGTCAAAGAATACCTATAGATGAAGCTGAACTCCAGGAAATTCATTATTATCAGTCCCTCAGAAAATGTTTCTAGATAACATAATGCCATTCTTTTGTAATGACCCACCTCGAGTTATAGGGAACATACAAATATTAGCATGCATACGAGACATGCATATGATAGTGTTAAAATTGGAAACTAGGGCCAAATTACACCTTGGGACAACTCATATGATGGAGATGATTATTGCATTGGATTCCTCTTTTTGAGAGGTCCAGTTTTTATATAAAGATCATCTCATTCTGACAAGCAAAAATGGAATTTTGTATTTATTCTCTCTCATGCACAAATTGTCAAGGTCGGCCTCAGTCAAATGTACGCTCATGAAGCCCAATAGACGTGTGTCCTCACCCTCAACGAAGTGTATAAATAGGAGTGACATTTCTCATTTGGACATCACTCATCTCATCACATATCTCTCTCTCTCCTCTCTTGATTGATTTGTACAACTTGGAGGCAACCTTCTCTACTTCACACGTTGGGCAACATTGACCAGCGTCGACTATGTTTTCTTGGGCAGAATTTTGATTTTTGGAGGCTTCACTCAGTGGCACATAAATCGAGGTGATTGGGACAATTTGACCAGGGTTGACTTTAGCGTTGACTTTAGATTTGACCGTAGAAATTACAGCAATGCCTTCTCCCTCCTTTGACTAGTTTGACCAATCTGTTTTGGGCTAACTATAACCCTTTTGGAAGGCCGAATTAGATTGTCTTTGACAGAGATTCTTAGAGGACATTTTGGTGCTTCTTTGACCAGCATTGATTTTATGATTAGGGCTACAGTTGACTGTTGATTTGACAGGATTGTTTTGGGCAAGTTAATTTGATATTTGTACTCTCTCTGTGCTAAACTATTGAAGAATAATAAGAAGATTTGATCAAAGGGTTTCCCTACATTGGGGTTTTTCCCTGGCATCTACCACATCTTGTGTCCTATAGTCTTGGCTTGTCTTCTGCACATGCTTTTATGTTCTATCTGCATTTCCTGTCAATGTGTTTAAGTTAATGTGATTACTACTGGAGATAATGGAAATTGTCATTGGGATGATAAGGAACATTGAAGTAAACTGTGTTAAAGCATAGAACATACCATTGTTATCTAAAATTAACATGGAATCAAAGCAAAGGTGAAGACAAAGCCCAAGCAAAAGTGAGGAAAAAAATCACGAAGGGAAGTTGTTGGACGAGGACTTGGAACTAGTCCCAATGACGATTACATCATACTTCAAATCCGAGGATAAGCTTAAGGAAAAATTTGACTGTCATGCATGGAAGATATCTCTAGATCTGACAATGGAAGAAAATGATGCCATGGACTATGTCAAAGGAAGAATAGTGGAGCCTCCTTCAAATGCACCCGTTGCTGCACAAACAAAGTACAAGAAAGGTGAGGTTAAAGTAAGGAAAATTATTGTTGATTCCATTCACAAGCCTTTGTTTGCCTATATTTCTGATTTGGAAACATCTAAGGAGATGTATGACAAGCTGGTTGGGATGTTCAAAGTAAATAATGCAAATCAAGTTCTCTTTCTCAAGAACAAGTTGAAAGACATCAAGATGGATAGAGGAGAATCCATCCAATCCTACTTCATGAGGATTACCGAGATCAAGAATGATCTCCTATCTATTGGAGAAGTCATTGGTGATAGAGAGATTACTCTTATCACACTTGGAGGCATTACAAGAGAATGGGATGTGTTCAACACCACCATCCTCAACAATGACAGGATTCCGAGAATTATTGGCTAGATGCACTCAAGAAGAAATAAGGATGATGGAAAGAGACAAGCCCTCAAATGAAAATAATCCTACCACTTTCTCCACTCATGGTAAAAGGAAGAACAACGTTGGTCCAAGAAATCAAGGTCAAGGGTTCAAGTCAAGATTCAAAGAAGGAAGAGAAGGAAGATGCTTCAATTGTCACAGGTTTGGCCACTTCACTAGAGTGTCCTCACAAGAAGGATACTCCAAGAGATGATGACAACAATAACAACAACTTCAAGGGTGATGGAAATCAAAAGAACAACATGTTCAATAACAAATGAAAATGGTCATCCTCTAAAGAAGTCAAGAAACTTTAGGTATGAAGAAGTTAATGTTGTAAAGCAAAAATAATTTTATCTTATTTATGCCCTCACCACTGCCTCTCCTCCATATACAGTGGATCATTGGTTGATTGATAGTGCTACCTCAAGGCACTTCACTGGGTACAAACAAACTCTCTCTAACTTGATTGAAAAGAAGACGAATATGGGGATTATACTTGGGGATAATGCCACTTATCCCGTGAAAGGAATTGGGACTATTACTCTCCATTTCAATCAAGGTCAAACTCTTCATTTATATGTACTTGGTCTGAAAAAGAACTTGGTCTCTATTTCTGCGATGGAAGATAAAGGTTTCAAGGTGACATTCATTGATGGGAAGGTTCGTGTTTGGCAAAGGAACCCAAGAGATGCATTCACTCTTGGATTCAGGGTTGAAGGTCTCTATCAGGTTGGAGGAAGTCCGTTGGAAGCAATGACTTGTGATACTTCTCTTTATTCCAAATTATGGCATCAGAGATTTGCCCACCTTCATTTCAAAGCCTTACCTAATGTAAGGAAGATGGTCACAAGTATGCTCGAATTAAACTTAGATCATAAAGGTGTTTGTCAAGGTTGTGAAGCTGGAAAACATAAAAGGGGACCATTCCCCTCAGTGAAACTCAAACCACTGATATTCTTCAATTGGTCCATTATGATCTATCAAGTATGTTTCCCGTGACATCTTTGGGTGGACATTTGTACTATGTTATTTCTGTGGATGACTTCTCTCGCAAAACATGGATCTATTTCTTAAAGATAAGGATGAAGTGTTCAAGTGGTTCTACTCTTTCAAAGCCTTGGTTGAGAATCAAACAAGGAAGAAGATCAAAATATTGAGGACCGATAATGGGATCGAATATGATTCAAATGAATTCAAAGACTACTATAGAAAAATTGGCATTAAGAGGGAGACGACTATTGCATATACTCCTAAACAAAATGGTGTTGCCGAAAGGAAGAATCAAACAATCATAGAAGCTACCTATGCTATGCTTCATGACCAAGGCCTACTGAAGTTCTTATGGGGAGAAGATGCCAACACCTTTGTATATGTTCAAAACATATGTCCACATCAAGCATTGGACTTCAAGACACCCGAAGAAGTTTTCACCAATAAGAAACCTGATGTTTCTCATTTTAGATTTTTTTGGTTGTCTAGTATATTTTCATGTGTCGAAAGAGAAAAGAAACAAGCTAGATACATTTGGGAAGAAAGGAACTTTTGTGGGCTGCAGTGAAACTTCAAAGGCATATAGAATCTATGTGTCTGGTCAAATAAGTCATAATGTCACCTTTGATGAAGATTTTTCTCATGGGAAAGTCAAAGATCTTCCTATCCCTAGGAAGGACGATGACGATGATTCAAGAAAGAAGGATGAATCTCCGACAGATGATCCGATGCCCAATGTGGAAGGACCGATGAATCCCATTGATCCAACTCCTAGTGAGCCCTCTACTTCAAGAAAAAGACCTTTGTGGCTCAAAGATACTCTTGAAGATGCTGAAAAACATATTGCACCGAGGGGGGACATTTTGTGAAACCAAGAAGCCAAATAGGTACCAAGTGTACTTAGCTGCCATGAGTACCATTATACAATATGAACCTCACACATTCGAAGAAGTCGTGAAACACCAAGTTTGGAAGGATGGGATGAATGGGGAATATGAGTTGATCATGAAGAATGATGTCTGGGATGTGGTTCCTAGACCCAAGGACAAGTCAATGATCACTTCAAAACGGCTCTTCAAGATCAAACATGGCGTTGATGGGAGTGTTGAAAAGTTCAAGGCTAGATTCATTGCTCGAGGCTTCTCTCAAAAGGAAGGAGTAGATTACAATGAGATATTTGCACCAGTTGCTTGATATACCACCATATCCTCGATCATAGCCCTTGCTGCTTCGCAAGGATGGAACCTACAACAGATGAATGTCAAAATTTCCTTCTTGCATGGCTCGCTTAAGGAGGAAGTCTATGTGGAAAAACCTGAGGGGTTTGAAGTTCAAGATCGTGAGACACATGTATGTTGGTTGAAGAAAGCCCTCTATGGGTTAAAGCAAGCCCCTAGGGCTTGCTATGAGAGGATTGATAGCTATCTTATGAAGCTGGGATTTACAAGGAGCGATGCTGACCCGAACCTATACTTCAAGGTTGAAAAGGACAGACCTTTCATTCTGGTCCTTCATGTGGATGATCTCTATCTGACAGGTGATGACCCTCTCATTCATCAATGCAAGAGGGAGTTTGATTCCGAATTTGAAATGAAGGACCTAGGACTTATGCATTACTTCTTAGTCTAGAGTTCTAGCAAAAGCCAGGTGAGACTTTCCTTTCTCAAGGAAAATACATTATGAAGCTACATGAGAGATATGGAATGGTGGACTGTAAGTTCATGACTACTCTGATGGAACTCAACTTTAAGAAGCTATGTGGAAGTGTTGTTGGGCCCGGATTAGCAAACCCTTCCTAGTATCGTTAGCTTGTGGGGGCCCTAATGTTCTTGGTCAACTCTCATCTTAACATATGCTTCGTTGTGAATGCGTTGAGTCAATTTATGGTCGAGCCTCATCACATTCATTGGATTGCTACCAAGAATCTCTTGAGATATCTCTGGGGCACAATCCACTTTGGACTGAGATACACTACCGAGAACTTGAGGTTGCATGGATATTCAGATGCTAACTAGGCTAGCAATGTGGTGGATCATAAGAGCGCGTTTGGGTGTTGCTTCTCTTTGGGGTTTACTTCAATATCTTGGATGAGCAGGAAGCAAATATCGGTTGCACTAAGCACCACTGAGGCCAAATACATTGTTGCGAGTATGGCCTGTTGTGGAGTTGTTTGATTGAGGAAACTCTTCAGTGAGCTATTTGAGCATGTGCTAGATGCAGCCGTGATCTTCAGCAACAACCAACGTGGGATTCGCCTATCAGAGAATCCCGTGTTCCACGATCGCTCCAAGCACATTGATATTAGGTACCACTTTACCTGGGATATAGTACAATGAGGAGAAATAAGGCTCCAACACATCAGGACGGATGAGCAAGTCGAAGACATTCTCACAAAGCCTTTGGGGAAGGTCAAATTCTTAACCTTACGAGAGAGACTTGGAGTCGTGAAACACCCCTCTTATGAGGGTCTTGTATGAGTTGGACACTGAGCTCTGGGAGTTCCGGGGGGGCTTGGGGTACTTCTTGGAGCTATGAGCGACCATAGGGTGAGTGATTCACCTTCCCCTAGTGGTGCGCTAGATACAGGGTGAGTGGTTCACCTTCCCCTGCCTAGACACATGCATGTAGTGTGAGTGGTTCACCTTCCCCTGTGATAGCCCATTATGGTTGAAATATGTATACAGTGAGTGGTTCACCTTCCCCTACCTATACACATGCATGTAGTGTGAGTGGTTCACCTTCCCTTATGATTGGCATATGCATAGGATGAGTGGTTCACCTTCTCCTATGGCATATCAGCAGGATGAGTGGTTCACCTTCTCCTGTTGATTCCCTAGCACACATTCTACCCATGGAGTCTGGGACTTATAGGAAGTACCTCTCACCTAGCCAATGAGTTGGGAAAAGATGGTTAGGGACCATAGCACTACCGATGGACGCATTGTGTACTGTCGTACTCCCTATGACTAGGATGCATGGCGTTCAACAACTTGATCTGGGATCAAGGACTAACTTTTGTCAGTGGAGAGTGGTATTATCTTATGGCTCACTCTCGATCACTTCTTCTTCATTATTACTTCATGGTTCAGCAAAGTAGAATAGGGCAGTGATGAAAGGGATGGTTCAAGATGACAGGATGGCATATGACAGATGGATTGGCAGGTGGAATTCTCCCTAGTTGAAAGGGAGTGTTAGAATTGGAGACTAGGGCCAAATTCCACCTTGGGACAACTCATATGATGGAGATGATTATTGCATTGGATTCCTCTTTTCGAGAGGTCCAATTTTGATACAAAGATCATCTCATTCTGACAAGCAGAAATGGAATTTTGAATTTATTCTCTCTCATGCACAAATTGTCAAGGTTGCCCTCAATCAAATGTAGCCTCGTGAAGCCCAATAGATGTGTCTCCTCACCCTTAGAAGTGTATAAATAGGAGTGACCTCTCTCTCATTTGGATATCACTCATATCATCACATATCTCTCTCTCCTCTCTTGATTGGTTCGTACAACTTTGGAGGCAAACTTCTCTACTTCGCACATGTGAAAGGAGGACGAAATTCTACACTGTTTTGTTGGCCGAGAATTTTAGGGTTACAAGGCAATGTTGACTGCATTTTCTTGGGTAGAATTTCAATTTTTGGAGGCCGTACTCATTGGCACAAAAATCGAGGTGATTGGGACAGTTTGATCAGGGTTGGCTTCAGCATTGTTTTGTTGGCCGAAAATTTCAGGGTTACAGGGCAGTGTTGACCAGCATTAACTGCATTTTCTTGTGCAGAATTTTGATTTTTGGAGGTCGTACTCATTGGCACAAAAATCGAGGTGATTGGGACAGTTTGACCAGGGTTGACTTCAGTATTGACTTCAGATTTGATTGCAGAAATTACAACAATGTTTTCTCTCCTTTGACTAGTTTGACCGATATGTTTTGGGTTGACTTTAACCCTCTTGGAAGGCCGAATTGGACTGCTATTGACTGAGTTGCTTAGAGGACATTTTCGAGTCGCTTTGACCAGTGTTGACTTTCTGGTTAGAGCTGCAGTTGACTGCTGATTTGATAGGACTATTTTGGGTGAGTTAGTTTGATATTTGTACTCTCTCTCTCTATTGAACTATTGAAGAATAATAAGAAGATTTGATCAAAGGGTTTCCCCACATTGGGGTTTTTCCCTGGCATCCACCACATCTTGTGTCATTTTGTCTTGGCTTGTCTTCTGCACATGTTTTTATGTTTTATTTGCATTTACTGTCAATGTGTTTAAGTTAATGTGATTGCTACTGGAAATAATTGGAAATTGTCATTGGGCTAATAAGGAACATTGAAGCAAATTGTGCTAAATGCATAGAACATATCATTGTTATCTATAATTAATAGATAGCTACATATGCATGTATCGCATGCACTGCAATAGTACACATACTAACTTATTATAAAAATCCCAAGTAAAGGACAAACGAATTAATTATTAAAAATTCTAAGTGAATACACTCAATATATTATTATATATATATATATTATTATATATATAAATAATATAATATATATATATATAATATATATATATATAATACAATACGACATAAGGGTAAAGAAAAATATATGTATACAAAATAGAAGAATTACAATTAATAAAATAAAATATTATAAATTATATAATAAAAGAATTATAATATATAATAATATTAAGCAAACAAAATGGGAAATGATAATATATATACTATACAAATAAAAAGGGTAAAAGAACGTTGATGTAAACAATCACCAAGTTATTAACAAACAATAGAATTATAATAGTTCAAGCTAGTGCGTGTAGAAAACCTCTTGAATACGTGTAAATACCTCTACATACTTGGTTGTCGCCGCTAAAGCCAGGTCCACTAATATCAAAGGCAAGGGAATCGGTGACCATCAGAGAACACTTTAAAGGCCATTCACAAGAGTGAAAAGGGGGGAGAAAAATCGAGGAAAATATGGAATAAGGGAGCAAGAAATTTTCGGACGAGAACAAAGGGAAGGAAATTTTCTAGCGAAAACAGAAAGCCACAGTTGAAGGGAATCCTAAAGGTGGAATTGATTGAGAAATCAAGATTTGAGAATTGTTCTTGGGGTTTTGGGCATGGGGGGTAGAAGACCTCAATTTTGAAGTCTTTTGGATCTGGGCACTGGATAGATTGATTCCTGATAGGCTGGGAGGAAATGGTTGGTTTGGTAGTAGGAGCGGAGCAATGACATCCCAAAATCGGCTTCAAATGGGATATATAGGTATGTATCTGCAATTAAATTTGGTAAAGTTAGTTTAAATTTGATTGGTATATTGCAGTGTTCCACGGGGTCGCGTCCCCCACCTAAGGGTCGAGTTTCCTAGCTCCCTCGCGCTCCGGGGACTTGGGGATGAGAAGGGGACGTTTCCCCAAGCTCCCAAAAGATAGGGTACGCGATGAAACTTGAAAGGGGTTGTTTCCTCCATTTTTGGGGTCGTTTCCTCCAATTAGGGTCATTTCCTAGGCGAAAGGGGTCTTAAGGGTTTTGAGGGGTCGTTTCCCTAGAAAAAATTCACAATTTTTTTTTATGAAACAAAAAAATCGTAATTTTTAATATTTGTTGACCAACCAGGAAGGGTTTACATTATGTGCATTTCACATTTCATTTTTTGTTTTCTCCTTCACTGAACTGAACACTGCTGCCATCACCAAGTAACCTTTCCCAGTCTACGTTATGTGCCTTTCACATTTCATTTTTTGTTTGCTCCTTCGTTGAACTGAATATTGTTGTCATCGCCAACCAGCCTTATGTCTGCTCTTCCATTAAATGGAACGTTGCCACTAATGTATTAGACTTGACTTTTATATTATTCAGTATTCAATGTTCATAGTTGAAAGTGGAACATCAATATGGTCTAAAGTTTAAAGTTTAAAACTTTAAACATTTATAATTTTATAATTTATTTTCAGTGTGAATTGTTAGTAAGTTAGTAGACTATTAGTTACATTGTATAGTTACAAACTTGCATGATGTATGATTATAACTTATATGATAATGATATCAATGATCATGCTTTTTGTTTTAAATTTGTTGCAGTTATATGATCCATCAATTTATAATTTATATTTATAAGTTTTTAAGACCCACGACATCCCCCCACATTTCCTAAAAATTTGGTGGGGAGCTTTTGCATAGCACGCTCCTGCGTATCCCCGCTCCCTCGCCTCCTCATCCCGGAAACTTGATGGAACATTGGTATATCGTTAGTGAAATTTTATGCCTTGCACCTTCTACTAATCCTTTCATGAACAACACTTTAGCTTATATATTTAGTGGACCTACTAACTACATCCCAGTAAATTATGAAGGTTGAGAATAGGGTTTGCACTGAAAATGACAGCCCTTCTAGTATGATTCTACCATATTAAGATAAAAGTATGGTACAACAATCTGGCTGCATTAACCTAGAAATCTTTAAAACCCAACTTCAACTGTAAAAATGTCACTATAGTGAACTAGTTAATTAAGGATGCATTAAAATTATTATTTGTAAGCTACTCTTGGGCAGGAGGAAATTATCTATCTGATACCCAAATCATTTCTCTATCATTTGTTTGATACTGGAATTTTGAACTTCCATGAACTTATTCAACCCAATGACAAGCCATTACGTGGAATGTGAGAAGAAAAGGAATTCTAGACAGAGGAAAAACATTGTCAAGAACCCCTCACACACTCGTTTTCGAGGTTCACTCACCCATTTTGTGGGTTCGTCAAACCCATATACGCAAAAGAACCCAACCCAAATATACAGAGTATTGTGTTCTTTCGGGTTCTTTTGAGAGTTACACATCCCAACACCTAGTTCTTGGGGACGAGAACCCGGGACAGGTTTGAGAAACCCACCCCCGGGTTTGTGAACCTGTGCAACACACATTTAGACCTTGAGATCAAGAAATGAAATGCATTAGGATTTTGCATATTAGATATTAATGTCTAGGGTTTGTTTGAAAGTTTTTGGTATCTAGGGTTTGTAGACCCTAGATGAGAATTGGATTGGAAAACCATAAGAAAGGAAACCCTAACTATTCCCTCTAAGGAATCCCTAGCTCTTGGGAAATAGTATCAAGGGTTTACTAGTTGAATATTCTTTGATATCTCAAAACCCTAGCATAATACAGTGTTGAGAGAAAGACTCTAGGGCATGCATTAAACCCTAGGATTGGGTGTTTTTGCTTAAAGTAATAACCCTAATAAGCAATAGGTCAAGGAGGATCTCGGATAACCCTAGAAATACACATTTGAGAAATCATGAAAACCATAGATTGACCAAAATGACATCATGCTCTTGTCTATCTTGCTTGGTTGTACTTGCTAATGAGAATTGCAAGCACGTAATGAAGGTTGTCAAGATTATGGTAGCAAGATAAGAAGGATGAAAGAACAAAGTAAAGCAAGACTTGTGTTTGATGATGATTCCTTGATAATGATGAGCATGATGGAAAGAGGAAGTTGTAAGGATCCTAATGATATTGAAGCTTTTAGTTGATTAGTTAATTCCATAACACATTGATGATTGAACGTTGATGCAGAACCTTGTTGCAATATGAAGAATGTTGACTTTAGAGGGAGCAAGTAATAGAATTTGACATGATTCCTTGACTAAGAGGCCATTATGATCTGGTAACTCCGATATCGATGGTCTATTTGGGATATGATTTGACTCCCTAGGAGAACATATTACAGAGCATGTGAAGAAGCTAGAAGGAGAGTTTACTTGATGATGTTGTACTTACAGTTACGTGATTTGATCATGGAACACATCGTTTGTGTGGATTGCATTGTTGATGGCTTGAATAAGCATGAGGAGTTGATATGACCCTTTGAAAGAGTATGAGGCAGAACTCTGTAAAAGGCATGTGCTAGCACTTGTGAGGAAGTTTTGGCTCCTTGAAAAGGATAGATGAATAAGTTGATGATAAAGTTGATCAATTAACAAGATCTAGAAAGATCGAAGTTTGATACATTATAGTGTTGTAAGAAGCTGAAAAATCCCTATCAAGAAGATAGAGTGTGAAAGTATTTGGCTTCATAAAATGTTTGGCACCCAAAAAGGTCGAAACCCTGGTATGATGTGAAGCCCTACAACTACAGTTATATCTCCACAAAAGAACAAGTAGTTGATGTTTTGATGATATATGAGACCAGCTAAGGATTGTGATGATGTTTACCTAATTGAGAGGGAGTAAGAAATCTCCTATGTGTTTGGGAAGGTGTATGAATCTACTCCTTGATTAAGAGGGAGTGATGATGGACCCTGTATTCTCCATATGTCATGCACTAGGTCGGGACTAGCAGCCATAAGTCTAGTAAAGGCACTAGGAGGGAGAATGGAGGATTGGATAAGCATCTGGGACTGGTACTTCTTGAGGATTAGGAATCCAAGATAGGAGGTAGTCCCATGGACCGAAACTCTTCGAGAATGAGACAAGGTATCCAAGATAAGAGTGGTCGAAGAGGATCGACATTCTTTGAGGATTGGGAATCCAAGATAAGAATAGTCCTGGAAGGACATACATGGTGAACATCCAAATGGGGTATGTGCCTTGTGAGGTAGTGTGGTGTCTCACGCAAAACCTCCCAGCATTGTGTTCTAATCTTGTGGAGAGAAAAAGCTTGTTAGTCAAGGCCTTGCTATATTTGACAATGTTGATTATGATGTTGACGCTTGAGAATGGCTTATCAATCCGACTCTTCTTATGAAAATATTTCAATTATAGAGTATCATTTTACCAGTTGTACAATTATGAATACCTCCCCAGTTAAGAGAGAGTGTTGGAAAATGTAACTAAGTTCGGTCTTCATAATTGTATCAAAATGTATTTTTATGTAAAAAGAAAAAAGAAGAAAAAGAGAAATTTATATTCAAGCATGGGTTTCATGCTCAAGAAATTACTATTTTATTAGTTAAGCACGTTCTTCATGCTTCTAGGATTTGATGAATCAAAGAGTCAAAATCCTATTTGGACCTATTGTGAAGAAAAAGGAAAAGGAATTTTTTAATATTTATTTTGGGTAAAATTCCCTCTAAAATCCAAGTCGGCCTACCTTTCAAGTTGGTCCCGCCCCAAAAGACATGACTATTCGCAACCCTCTCGACAAGTATAAATAGAAGAAAGTTGGAGCTCATTTTGGACACACAATTTGGAGCATCTGATTTGAAATTTTTCAAAAATAGAGGAAGGTCGAAATCTAAAATAGACAAGGAAAGAAGAGTTTATCTTCAGCTCAGTTTTGTGGAAGTTCTACCTTGACATATCCATTGTTGAAGATATGTTTCTAATGATCTACATGTTGTTGGTCTCTTGCTAATGATGGATCTGTTGAAGGAAGGTCTAACTTGACATCAAGAGTGTTGATTATGGGTCTTAGATATCTCATTTTGATATGATTCTATAAGAAGAGAATATTCAGGGTTTTCCCATAACTTGGAGATGTTCTCAATGTTCTTGTGATCTTCATGTTTTTATGTTTGGTAATTGTTGGATGAAAGAAAAAAGACATAATAAAATAATACCAACAAATTCACAAGTAATTATCATAGAAGGAGAAGCCGGATTTAACTTGCAAACCTGCCATTCCTCCAACACTATTAAAAGAAAACAAAGTCATAGGAAAATTATCCCCAAGACCACAAATCCAGAAAAATTTACCTTCCTGATACAAGAATTTGAACAGTTAGGTGATGTCTCGAGGCAAGCACAGCACGGCGAAGTCACATACCGAGACCGTGGAGCGGATAGTGTGTGATCAGACTTTATAGAACACTATCAACACCCAATAGAAAGCCTCTATTAATTCTCACTTCCACATTCATTTAATCTACAATCACTCAGTGGAAATCATTGCCCAACCCTTATTTGATTGTATCAGAAAAAAGCCCAAATTTTAAAATCGCTGCCAATTTCCCAAAGACAAGATTCATTTTGAATCTTATGGTTGCCAATACTGTTAAAATTGACAACTAGGGCCAAACTCCATGTGGATTATTTATGGAAGCTGATATCTTTGTTGGATCCCTCTCATTGAGAGGTGTAGGATTGATCTAAAGATCATTCGATTCCGATAAGTATTTATGAAGTTATGAATTTATTTATGTTATGGACAAATTGTTAAGTCGGCCAACAACTTATGTAGGCTCAGAAGCTCAACGGTCATGTCTACTCAACCTCTACGTTTTAGTATAAATAGAAGAGGAATTCAAACCATTTCTACACACACTTGGATCTCTTCCTCTCTCTACTTGTCTTTGGGTTTTAGTAGGAGGAGAGATCCTAAGGAAAAGCTGGAACTGTCGAAAATGCCGGAAAATCCAAAAAAGCTGGAAAAGTCGGAAAAACTAGAACTACCGGAAAAGCTGGAACTGCCAGAAAAGCCAGAAAAAACCGGAAACGCCGAAAAAGCCGGAAATACCAGAAAACCAAAAAAGCCAGAAAAGCCGGAACTACCGGAACTGCCGAAAAAGCCGGAACTACTAGAAAAGCCAGAAAAGCCGGAAAAGCCAGAAAATCTGGAAGTGTCGGAACTGTCGGAAAAGCCGAAACTATCGGAAAATCCAGAACCACTGGGAACTGCCGAAACAGCCGAAGCATTTGTCTCCGAAGGAAGGCAACATGATGTATGAGATCATGGACAGCATAATAAGCAGCATGATGATATGAGCATGGGTAGCATAATCATGCATGATGATATGAGCATGGGCAGCATAATGATGAATGAGATCATGAACATGGGCAACTTGACGATGAATAAGACCATGGAAGATGCAACATGATGAGAAACATGAAGATGAGAGCAGTTCAGTCATCAAGGTTCAACACGTGATAGTACAGCAAGGTGTCACACAATAATGTGCAACAAATAGACAAGATGCGGCACTATGATAAGTGAACGAGTCACCTTAGAGAATTAGTTGAAGCAATATGTCTTCAACTGATCTCATGCTAATATCAAAAGTCAAAGTGATTGACTTCTATTGTAAATGTACTATCTCTCTCACTTTCTCTACTGAACTTTGAAGAACATAAAAGAAGAACTGATCAAGAGTTTCCCCACATTGGGGTTTGTCCTTGGCTAGCGCCACATCTTGTGTCCTCTTGTCTTGGCTTGTCTTCTGCGATTTATATTTATGTTCTATCTGCGGTTTACTTTATGCTGATGTGATTGCTAATGTGGAAAAGAAATTGAAATAAATTGCTCTAGCATAGAAAATACCTAAAATTAACATGGTATCAGAGCTGAAGTGAAGACAACGCCCAAGCAAGAGTGAAAGAGCAATCACCAAAGGCAAAAGGATCAATGGGTTCCACATCTCTCTTCTAAGTTCACAAAGGGTGAAGTCAAAGCAGAACATATTATCAGAATGGTGTAGCGGAAGTTTCTAATGGCCCATCTAAAGATCACTTCATTGGGAAGTTCAGATCTAAGGGTGCAAGGAAAGGCGGATGCCTTGGTTGCAATAAGTGTAGCCATTATGCGAAGCAGTGTCCGAAGGTAATGCAAGTCATCAAGGAAATGATCGACTCTTCAAAGAAAGCAAGGAACCCCGAATCACTTTTATGTACCTAATCGCAAGAGGAACCTGGTGTCCATCTCGTAAATGGAAGTCAAAGGTTTCAGGGTGGCACTCATCAATGGAAAGGTATGTGTTTGGAAATAGAATTTTCAAAGATGTTTTTGAGTTCAGGGTTGTATCAAATTGCAGGAAGTCCACTGGGGACCATGTTCATTGTCATGTAGCACCAAAGGTCTGTGAGTCAGATGGTGATAGGGATGCCTGAATTCAAAAGGAGCATGAAAGTAAATGACTGAGATGTACCGAAGGAAAATCTTACAAGGGGACCATTCCCCTCATGTAGCAGGTCCACAAGTCTGGAACAACCCAAGGGGTCTGAGATTGATAATCAGGAATCTCACATATGCAGGTGGAAGAAAGCCCTCTATGGCTTGAAGCAAAACACCCCGAGCATAGTATGAGAGGATCGATAGTTGTCTGATAAAGATGAGATTCACTAGGAGCGAAACAGATCCAAACCATCCAAAGGTTTTGGATGATAGACTTCTCATACCAGCATCTTATGACGACGACCTACTTCTAACAGGTGCAAACCCTCTCATTTGCAGAAGTAAGAGGGAGTTGGATTCTAGATGTGGAAGGGTGAACTGCAAGCCTGTGACTACCTCGAGGATCTTAACTTTCAGAAGTTATATGGTAGTGATGTCGGACCAGATTTGGGAAATGCCTCTGAATCTCATAAACTCATTCGCGTTGATGTTCTTGGTGAACTTCCGTCCAGAAATATGTTTTGCAGTTAGCATGGTGAGCTCATATTTGGTTGAACCTCACTGGATTGGTGCCAAAAATCTTATGAGATGTCTTCGAGGCACAATCTCTCATGGATTGAGATACACTCCCGGAAATATGAAACTGCATGATCATTCGAATGTTGATTGGGCAGGCAGTGTGGAGGATCACTAGAGCACTTCTTAGTGTTGTTTCTCTTTGGATTCTGCTTTGATATCATGGATGAGCAAGAAGCAAAAGTCGGTTGTTATAAGCACTGCTGAGACCGGATACATATCTATGAGTATGATCTCATATGAAGTTGCCTGGTTGGGGAAGCTCTTCAAGTGAGCTATTTGTACCACTGTGATTCTTTGTGACAACCAGAGGTGGGATTCAATTATTGAGGAATCTCGTATTTGACGATTGCTCCAACAGATAGACATCAAATACTACCTTATCTGGGATATGGTAAGTCTATGAGCAAGGAAGCTCCATCGCTATGAGATGATGTACAGGTCGCTACACTTTGTCTAAGCCTTGGGAAAAAATCAAATATGTGATTTTCCTGAATGACTTGGAGTCATCAAGAGACCCTTGTACAAGGGTCCTGCATGTTGTATACATTGAGCTCTGGGAACTCTGGGGCTTGTGGTTCTTATTGGAGTAACATACGACCATAGGGTGACTCACCCTCCCCTGGTGGTGTGCAATGGGACAGGATGATTTTCTCTCTTGTGGAAAAGATGATTCACTCTCTTGTGGGAGATGATTCGCTTTCTTGTGGGACAGGATGATACGCTCTCCTGTGGATAGGATGATTCGCTCTCCTGTGAACAAGATGATTCGCTCTCCTGTGTAGCAGGATGACTAATTCTCCTATAAGGTCTAGATGATGTGTTCTCCATGACGATTGTGTAGCAAGATGATTAGTTCTCCTGTGAGGTCTAGATGATGTGTTTTCCATGACGATTGTGTAGCAGGATGATTAGTTCTCCTGTGAGGTCTGGATGATGTGTTCTCCATGACGATTGTGTAGCAAGATGATTAGTTCTCCTCTGAGACCTGGATGATGTGTTCTCCATGGGGATTGTGTAGCAGGATGATTAGCTCTCCTGTGAGGACAAGATTGATTAAATTCTCCTATCGAGGCATCCTACCCATGCAGTCTGGGACTCATGGGAAGTACCTCTCATCTAATCAATGAGTAGGGAAATGAGGATAGGGACCATAGTAGTACCGATGGATGCATCATTGTATGTACTGTACTCCCTATGCTAGGATGAACTTCATTGATCTGGGATCAACGATACTGGTCTGGGACCAGTGGTAGGAGTTGTACCCACTATGACACTGACTTTAGGTCAGTTGAGGACTAGTCTGGGACCAATGGTACATACTCTGAGACTGACTTCGAGTCAATAGAGTAACGGTCTGGGACCAGTGGTAGTAGTTGTACCTACTATGACACTGACTTCGGGTTGGTTGAGGACTGGTCTGGGCCAGTGGTACACACTCTGACACTGACTTCGGGTCAGTGGAGAATGGTATGACACATTCTCGATCAATTCTTCTTCTTCATGGTTCAACAGAGCTAAGTTGACCAGAGCAGAGCCAGTAGCGCTAAGGAGAGCAAAGCAGAGCCACCAGAACCAACAGAGCTGAGCAAAGTAGAGCAGAGCCAGCAGAGCAAAGCATAGCCAGCAAAGCTGAGCATAGTAGAGCAGAGCCAGCAGATCCAGCAGAGCTTAGCAGAGCAATGTAGGGCACTAATAGCAGAGATAGTACAGTTGGACATGTGGTTCAGCAGATGGAGTTCTTCCTAGTTGAGAGGGAAAGTTAAAATTGGCAACTAGGGCCAAACTCCATGTGAGTCATATTATTTATCACAACTGATATTTTTGTTGGATCCCTCTCATTGAGGTGTAGGATTGATCTAAATATCATCCGATTCCGATAAGTATTTATGAAGTTATGAATTTATTTATGTTATGGATAAATTGTTAAGTCGACTAGCAACTTATGTAGGCTCAGAAGTCCAACAGTCATGTCTATTCAACCTCTACGTTTTAGTATAAATAGAAGAGGACTTCAAGTCATTTCTACACACACTTGGATCTCTTCCTCTCTCTACTTCTCTTTGGGTTTTAGTAGGAGGAGATATCATAAGGAAAAGTCAAAAAAGCCGAAAAAGCCAGAAATCCCGAAAAAGCTAGAAAAGTTGGAACTGCCAGAAAAGCTGGAAAAACCAAAAAGTTGGAAAAGCCGAAAAAGCCAGAAATATCGAAAAAGCCAAAAATTCGGAAAAGCCAGAAAATTCGGAACCGTCGGAACTACTAGAAAAGCCGGAACTGCCGGAAAAGCCATAACTGCCAGAAAAGCCGGAACTACCGGAAAAACCGGAAACGTCGGAAAATCCGGAAATACTGGAAAAGCCAGAAAAGTCGGAAACGCCAGAAAAGCCAAAAAAGTTGGAAAAACCGGAACTATTGGAACTACTGGAAAAAACGAAACTGTCAGAAAAGCCGGAAATGTCGAAAATCCGGAAACGTCGGAAAAGCTGGAAATACCGGAAAAGTCAAAAAAGCCGAAAAAGTCGAAACTGCCGAAACTGCTGGAAACGCCGGAATTGCCGGAAAAACCGAAACTACCGGAAAAGCCAGAAACGCCGGAAAATCCAAAAATATCAGAAAAGCTGGAAAATCCGGAAATGTTGAACTGTCGAAACTGTCGGAAAAGCTGAAACTGTCGAAAAAGCCGAAACTACCGGGAACTGCCGAAACAGCCAGAGCATCTGTCTCTGAAGGAAGGCAACATGATGTATGAGATCATGGGCAACATAATAACCAACATGATGATATGAGCATGGGTAACATAATGATAAATGAGATCATGAGCATGGGAAGCTTGATGATGAATAAGACCATGGAAGATGCAGCATGATGAGCAGCATGAAGATGAGAGTAGCTCAGTGATCAAGGTTCAACACATGTGATAATACAGCAAGGTGTCACACAATAACGTGCAGCAAATAGACGAGATGCAGCACTATGATAGGTGAACGAGTCACCTTAGAGAATCAGTTGAAGCAATATGTCTTCAACTGATCACATGGCGATATCAAAAGTCAAAGTGATTGTAAATGTACTATCTCTCTCACTTTCTCTCTTGAACTTTGAAAAACATAAAAGAAGAATTGATCAAGGGTTTCCCCACATTGGGGTTTGTCCCTTGCTAGCGCCACATCTTGTGTCCTCTTGTCTTGGCTTGTCTTCTGCGATTTATATTTATGTTCTATCTGTAGTTTACTTTATGCTGATGTAATTGCTAATGTAGAAAAGAAATTGGAATAAATTGCTAGAACATACCTAAAATTAACAAATACCCCTAGAAAGTAATAACACTGTGAAATTAATATTACAATACACTAAATGTTGGTTGAGAATGTGGCAATGTTGCTACAGTGTTGAATTTCATGCGTTTACCCTTTCTATCTATATATACTTACATTCCTAGGCAGATTACCTTTGATGAAACAAAATCCTGAAACGGTTGTACAGTGATTGGGTTATCAAAAGGCAATAGTACAAAAGGCATCCGCTATATTTCACCAAGCTTCTACAGACTGATCTATGACGCCATTGGGAATTGGGGTTGGGCGTGGGTGTGTGTTTCTTACCCCAGTAGCAGCATGAGGATCCATGAAGCCAGCAACGAAAGGAGCTCTTGTGAGTAGTGGGAGAGCAGAGCCATGATCTCTGCTCCGATTTTGGGAAAGCAGCAGTCGTCGCAAGATCATGCCTCATATACTTGGACGATCTCATTGCCGACTTAGACTTAAACTTTAAATAATGTCGATGAACAGCCCATAACTCCACTGTCTACAGTAATGCGGGCAAGAAGATCAAGAAGAAGATAAGAGTATCAATATATGCAAATATTCAGAAACCCAAAGTAGAGCGAACCAGGAAATGCAGAACCCGACGGTTAGTTGGTGAACCACGATGCATCCGGCAATAATTTTTATATAGAAATTCCATAATAATGGAAAAGAAACCGTGTCGCCCTTTTCGGCATATCTCCTCGCTATGTCTTCCTGTTCGAAAACCATGGCTCTCGACCAACGCACTTGGAATTACTTTTCCATAGCGAGGACCACCAGACAGACCCAGCTCTTTACACGCACACGCAGGCAGTATAATATGGTATCAACGGCCGCCAGTTTGAATCCCAGTTCCCAAAGAAGTATCTGGATCTTATCCGCCATATCTCGATCTCATCTGCCACCTGGAACGTCGCTGAAGATAAAATTATTAAATAATGGCTTGATGGGTAGATTTATCAAAGGCCGAGCGACCATGTCACATCCCAAAATATCGAGTCAAACATATGAGGTTTAAAAATATCTTAACAACATATTATAATGGTTTTATTTTTTGGATTTTCCGATGTTAGAATTTGGAAAAAAAAAATTGCAGTTGTCTATAATGCGACTTTTTGAAAGCTTTTCTGGTGGGTTTTTCCGGTCAAAATTCGGCAGCAATTTATTGGAATAGCAAGTTTGATAGCTAGTTTCTGCACAATCAAAGCATTCAAGGGGTTTTCCAGGGTGCTGAATCCAAATATACAGTTAAAAAACCATTTTAACTGCAACAAATCAAGATTTAACCTCAATTTCTTCCGCCGGATTCCGTCACCGGAATCTCCAAAAAGTCGCATTATAGACAACTCCAAAAAAATTTGAGGTGAAATTTTCATTTATGTTATTTGAAGTGAAAATTTTTAGGGCGCTTTTATCGTGAGGAGGTTACCCATCAAGCTTGTGATTTTAATAAATTTTTGCTGGAATTTAGAGAAATTACACTGGAAAATCTTCCAAAAAGTCTGACTAAAGACAATTTGTATTATAACCATAACCACACACATCAATGAGACTTGAATCCGGGTGGAGAGATTATCATTAAAACCTCTCAATCATCTAGAATAAATTCAATTCACAATAAAACATGGCATCTTTAAATGTAAGCATTGTTTGACTATGTTCAAATACATGCATTTCAAGAAGCATTGTGATTTGGAACTAGTTAAAAAAACAACTCAATTAATTGACTTCCCTACTGCTACAAAAATTAGTAGTTAAACAAGCTTATTCAACATATATATACATATATATTCAAGCTTATTCAACATATATATACATATATATTCAAGCTTATTCAATACCTATATATATTTAATCAAGAGAATCAAAAGACTTGTCCAAAATCACTGAGGAGATCTGAGATTGAGTTAGTGGGATTGCCACTATACTCTTGAGCCTAACGCAATTGCCCAAAAACCATGCTACACAGACAAACCAAGTCTCAAAGTTGGGTAGGGCCCTATATTGATTAGCAAAATCCTTCCAATATGGAACATCCACATCCACCATTTAGTGAATTTATTCAATATTAAAAGAAATGGTTAAAACAAAGAAAATGATATTTAAAGTTTAAAATGAAACCTTGTTGATTTGAGTTGTTTTCTTTTCCTTCAAAGAGAAAAAAATGAGTAATTTTATTAAGGAAATAAAATTACATACTAAAGTATTCAAATCATTTTGAAGTGACTTAAGTTAAGAAAAGCCTAAAAGTGAGTTCTAAAAAGAGAATCTAAAAGATGATATCCATAGTTAGAAGAATTTTCTATTTATGTGCCATATAAATTATAACACAACTCTTTCACAATAATTAGAAAGTACATGCATAATAATATAAGTGTCAAATTAGAACCATGACTTATAAAGATGCTCTAATTGGACACCTTTTGTTGTTTTATTTGTCCATATGCCACACTTAGTGCTAACCCTACTTGTGAAAGGTTGTATGCTTCCTAGTTCCTACACTTGTAAACATGATCAAAGGATAAATGGGAGAAGGAAGAAATAATTTGTTGTATGTGGTGAAAAAGAAGTTGAAGAGCATAGTTGAGTAGTCTTGCAAGACCCTTCATCTAGTTTTTCACAAGTAACAAATCCCCATAGATGTGTAGTTGTGATAGGCCTTGTTCACGAAATAATTGAAGCAAAAGGTTGAAGGCCATCAACTTTGCATAATTGTTAGTAGCAGCACCCAATTTAGAGGAGAAGGAGATGGTGTGGTCATCTATGAGAGTGAGAATACACCCAAAAAGGGTCTCCTTGAGCAACACCATTGTACAAAGCATTTGGGAGGTCTAAGATAACCTACTAATCCGAGCACTAAAAAGAGAAGGGAACTTGACGTGACAGTTTGCAAGAGTCAAGAATGGCAAGATTGTAGATGGCTACCTTGAGATTAGAGGCCTCGTTATTCCCAAAGATAACTTGATCTTGGTCTAGCCAAACTCCTCGAGCAACTATGAAAGGGAGAGCTTTGTGGACTTCCATTGCATTAAACCACTTTTTGAGTCCATCCTCGATGCAGTTTCCTTCCAATAGATATGTTTGTCCCCTTCATTCATTGAATTTCCATCTAGATAGATTGTGTAAATTGTGCTGATAATTATAGCTCAAATGGTAACTTTCGCATATGTTCAGTGTGAATATGCACGAAGTAATTGAGATATTTTTGAAAAAGTTATTTTTACAAAAAGTAATTATATTTTGCAGTTCACTAGTTGAAAAGAGAAAGTCATATTTTTGGCAGTCGTATAAAAAGTTGTGTAGTCTTGCAAGACCCTTCATCTAGTTTATCACAAGTAACAAGCCCCCATAAATGTGTAGCTTTGATAGGCCCTTTTTACGAAATAATTAAAGCAAAAGGTTGAAGGCTATCAACTCTGCATAAATTTTAGTAGTAGCACCTAATCCATTGGAGAAGGAGATGTTGTGGTCATCTACTAGAATGAGAATACCCTCGGTAACCCCAATAGAAGGGTCTCCTTGAGCAACACAATTATAGAAAGCATATGGGAGGTCTAGGATAACTTAATAATCTGAGCACTAAAAAGAGGGAACTTGTCATGGTCACTCTGCAGGAATCAAGAATGGAAAGATGGTAGATGGCTACCTTGAGAATAGAGGCCTCCTTATTCCCAAAGATGGCTACCTTGAGAGAAATCATGAAAGGGAGAGCTTTGTGGACTTCCATTGAATGAGCATTAAACCAATTTATGAGTTTGTCCTCAATGGAGTTTCCTTCCAATAGATATGTTTGTCCCTTCATTCATTGGATTTCCATCTAGATTGACTATGTAAATTATGTTCAGTGTTATAGCTCAAATAGGAACTTCCACATATGTTCAGTGTGAACATGCAAGAAGTAATTGAGATATTTTCAAAAAATTTGTTTCTCAAAAAGTAATTATATTTTGTAATTCACTTTAGTAAAAAAGTGAAAGCCTTATTTTTAGTAGTTGAATAAAAAATTGTACTTAGACTAGAAGTGATTATAAAAATAGATTCTCCACTAAGGCTATAACATGGGGCAAGGTATAGGATATTACACACACTTGAATAGTTCAGCAAGGGAGAGAAAAATAGCAAGTAATAAAGGAAAAAAAATTGTTGGGCAACGTGCAGTATGAGGTAACAATATGTATAGTTTCTATGTACAATCATACAAATAGACCATACATGTTGCCATTTAGGTTGTACAAAAAAATGTTGTATGGGTTTTTCAACACTTTGTAGAAGCTCACTTATAACATTTTTTTAGTATCCATGCATGTTGTTTTTTTTATAACGAGGTTTCCTTGTAAGTTTTTTTGCTTTTTTTTGTTTGTTTGTTTTTTTTGTTTGTTTTTTGTTTGTTTGTTTGTTTGTTTGTTTGTTTTTTTTTTTTTTTTAATGGAATAGAAATATCATTTAGAGTAATTATCTATGCTTGTGAGAAATCATTTTTTATGCTTCTGTTGTATTTTCCATCCATATTTGTGATTGATGCATGATTATTTTTTTTTTGTTTTTTTTTGAGTAAATTCAAGATTTGATTTATTTAATAAAGAAGGATAAGACAATAATCACCCATGGTTTAAAAAATTGACATGGAAAGTTTTATTTTCAATAGTTGAGTCTAAAACTGTACTTAGACAAGAAGTAATATTAAAAATATTTTCTAAAACTATAAAGGTAGGGGAAGGTTATTACGCACACTTGAGAACTTGAGAAAGACAGAGAGAGAATGAAGTTAGGGAAAAAGCGTTCTTGGGCAATATGTTGTAACATTTCCTCCCACCCCCTTGGCTTATGGTTGTGAGAGGTGTTACCTATTTGTTTGAACCCAATCTTCAAGGTTTGTTATGAAGGTGGGGTCATACGACCTTTTTTTCTCAAAGTATGCATAATGAAAATATGCTACAACCATTGAATTTAGCTCATCGAGAGATTTTCGATGATATAAAGTTTGTCTCGATTCAATTCCTAAATCACAAGTTATGCTCATTAGAAATTTTCCAATAAAAAGGTCGATGTTGTTCTATGGATCTCCATGTGGACCCAAATGACCCTTGCCTAGCCCCTGTGGCACTAGTACGACCACTTACCTGTCCATTGAATCACCTACCATATTGTGTAGTGTGATAGGTTTTAAACCACCTTGACTAAACAATATTATCGTAGAGCCCCCCAATGCTAGGTTTGAATTTGGGGAGGGGGCAATTGATCCCATCCCTTCATTAGTGATGCGCAGTTTGGCGCCAATCCCAACTGCACCCCCATTGCTCGTTAAATGTCAATTACAAGGAGGCCCCCTCAATTGGTCTCAACTTTCGATCTTGTACGGGAAGGGATTTCACCCAATCAACATGCACGAGGTTTAACACCCACTCCAAGGGTGAAAAGGTGATACCACCCTGCATAGTTATGGGCCAAGCAAAGTGATTTCACCCCTACTGAAAAGAGTCCTAACCTACTTCAAGGGTGAGGTGAAACCACTGGGACGATTCCACTTGCCACATCATCACCATGTCAGCGCTACAACATTACCACATCAATGCAACAACAGTGCTACACCTTCGCCACATTACCCTTATACCACTAAGTAGAATTCATGTGTACTTGATTTGGCCTCTGTGGCACTACCACGCCAACATTCTGCCATGGTATTAGTGTATTTGGCCCTTACCAAATATGGGCCTACACAATTATGTAACCTCTTAAAACTCTCAAATTCCCATACCTCTGGATAGCTGAGTGAAGGATTTTCGCTAGGCATGGTTCTGCCAGTGGGCCAACCCTCCAACACCAAGACTGAAATTCAACTTACTATGTATCCAAGCTTTAGAAAGGGATGTTCCTTTTTCCAACCCTATATCTTCAAATTCAAGCTATTACATCTTGCATGTGCAAGCCTCAGTATTACTTATGCACTTCGGTCCTCCCACAGAAAATAAAAAATGAGTTATTCGGGCCTCTGAGCATCCAAATTCCTAAGAAGTGAATAACCTTCTTCACCTCCAGATGTTTTAGATCTCGGATATGGTCATCACATAGAAGGGAAATCTATCCCTAGAGATATATGAGCCTCCACGAGGGATGGCACTCGCCCTCCACAAGGGATGACTCCCCAGACACAATTTCCACTTAGAAGGAAATTCAACCTTAGAGAAATATGAGCTTCCACAAGGGATGATGCCCTGGATGTGATTTCCACATAGGAAGAAATTTGGGCTTGGATCAAACCATACCTCCACAAGGAATGATTATTCCTTGCTAGCCCCGAACCTCCATATTTGTGGATTCTATCAATGCACTAAGGAATGAACATGGAGAAATTTTGAGGGAAAAGAGAAATAGTCAAAACACCAAAACTCCTAGTAGATGTGGACCAGGCATTGAAACTTGACCCTCAAAGTACCATGCCATGACTAAAAAAAAACTTGGACATTATCAAGGCTAGAAATACACCAAACCAAATGAGAAATAACAACATGGCCCCCACACTTGATTTACATAGAAAACACATTGTTTGATGAAAACATATGAGACAATCCACCTGTATTGCCTGAAGCATGCTATTTAAACTTCTACATTGAGAGATGAATCCATCAATCATGTGATCTATAAGAATGCACATCATTCCAATAAATCCAAAATCTATCTTTCAATTAGTGCCATCTTAAAATATTTCAACTATTATAATCATTTGTCACAGCAAGACCATGATATTTCATAAACTCACAATCTATAACCTTGTTCATGAATTTAGTATATGTCGGAAGTTAGTTGTAATGTTAATTTTTAAATCATTAAGTGTTTGTTCAGTGTTTGGTAGGCATTTGTAGTTATAAACTTCAAATTATATAAATCCATGACAAAGGATAATTAAATCATTAAGTGTTTTTTTAGTGTTTTGTCATGTATAGGAGATTTGTAGTCAATAACTTAAAATTATACAAACCCATGACAAAACATAATCCATAACTTAATAACATATTTAATTAAAAAAGAAAATGTTCTAATTTTAATACTAAGTGATTCTTTTGTAACATATTTAATTAAAAAAATGTTCTAATTTTAATACTAAGCGATTCTTTTGTAGATTTTTCGTAGTTGGGAATTTTTTGCGTATATTTTTTTTCTTATTTTTGTATCTCTAAAAACTTGTCTAACTTCCCACGTGATTTTTGAAACTTTCCCAGAAACTCAAAACTAAACTCATTCCAAATGCACCTGGATCCTATCTAGCACTATCATTTTTCGCACATCGACACGAACAAGTTACTAGAATGAAAAAATAACCACACTAGTCGTTGCATTACAAAATACCCATGGTTTAGAGGTTTTGTTAAAGATCCACATAGAGATTCTAATATTAAAATGGTTAGAGTTAAAATCTTATATAGATCACACACAACCTATACACTATTATCAATAACAATAAAAACTAGCACAACCGCATAATTACAAGTAGTTGATGTACATCAATCAATGTAATTTTATACCTTTTTTAACTAATGGCATCGATTGAAATATATCAAGCACTTTACTGATTTGGTTGTGCCAATTGACAATCAATACTTCGGAGGAGGATTAGTTGACTTGTGAATTAAAATATCAATGATATTTTAATTGAAATATCTATGCAATTTTAATATAGTTGATCATGGTCATAATTTACTTTGATTTTGGTTAACCATGGTTTCTTATGGTCGACCATGGTTTGATTATGTTTAACTATGGTTGGCTTTGGTTGGTCATGGTTGATTATGTTTGACTATGATTGACTTGGGTCAACCATGGTCTATTATCATTGAATTTGGTTGACCATTGTTATCAATGGCTCATTGTAGTTAACCACAATTGATTATGCTTTATTATGGTTGAAAATGCTTAATGATGGTTTGTTTTACTTGACATTCAATTGACCATGTTTGAATGTGGCTTACCATGTTTGTACATGCTTTACCATGGCCAATTTTGATTGAATATGGTTAACCATGGTTGATTATGATTGAGAGAGAGTGCTTAGCTATGTTAGACTATAGTTCAACAATGTTTTACAATGGTTGTCTTTGGTTCATCATGGTAGAATTTGGCTAACCATGTTGGTTATGATTAGCCATGGTGACTGTGGTTGACAATGTTTTAGTATGGTTATTTTTGTTTGACCATGGTTTTGTTAATGGTTAAGTATGGTTTATAATGTTTTACTATGATTGTTTTAGTTGACTTTGGTTGACAATGTTTCATTGTGGTTGTCTTTGGTTGATTTTGGTTAACCATAGTAATTTATGGTTGAATTTGGTAGGCCGTGGTTTGGTTTTTCATGTTTGACTTTGGTAGGCCATAGTTCTCAATGGCTTACTTTGGATGATTATGGTTAACCATGTTTGACTCTTGTTACCCTTGTTTGACATACATGACTATGATTCACTTTAATACACCATGATTGACCATGTTTATTATTTTTAACTAAGGTTGACTATGATAATGTTATTGTGGTGTTCTTCGGGTTCACTTATGATGAATTGCTATGTTTTACAATTGTTTTGTCACATTGTGACATCCAACAAGTGTTATGTCACATTGTAATGTTTCTTAAGAGTTATGTTTAATTGAGATGTTCCCCAATGAACACACATTTTGAGATTCATATTTGTTGACTTATGTCAAATTACCATGTTCTTGAATGGTTATGTCACATTGTGATGTTCATTAATGGCATTATGTCACCTTGTGATATTCCTTGAGGGTTTTGTTTTAGTGCCACATTCCTAAATCCTCATCAATCCATTGTGATATTCATATTCATTAGCGTATATGGAATTGCTATGTATCTCAATGGTTACGTCACATTGTAAGGTACATCTCGGTGGACTTATGTTGAATTGTTGTGTTTTTTAGTGGAACATGTTGTAATTAGGGAAAAAATTATGGATTAAAATTGATCCTAAAGTGTAAAAAACCCAGTGAACCTTTACTAGTCCTTAGAATGCAAGCTAAAAGAGTTTGGAAATATTTTTATAAAAAATTCCAAATTTATAAGGTTTATATAGTTTCTATAAAATTCTGACGATTTTAAAGATAAAATATTTTTATTCTACAGAATTTAGGCTAGTTATTATTTTTTTAAATGGAAATTGGTGAATCTTTTTTTTTGGGAAAAAAATGGAAAACTAGCCCATAAGAGAAATTTATCCCCTAAATTTTCCCTGGTTTGTTACACAGTAATTTGTCACTGTCCTCATTTCAGTCCTTCCTCTGTGTCATGTGTCAAATAAACATGTTCATATCTTCCCACTGATGCAAGATGATTAAGCAAATGCTCTCTGTTGCTGCAAATGACCCTTATTCCTTAAGTTTCTACCTCGTCGCGAGTAAACCCTTAATATATGCGACATTCCCATGTCCATAATGGTCTCATCGCAACTCCATCACAGTTGTACATTTGTTTCCCGCGACGATTAGATTTCTAGACCCGACACGAGGTTATGAGTTGTGTCTTACAATGATGAGTCTGCGTGCATCGTGTTGGGTTGTGTTATATTCTTTCCATGACTAACCTACGTAGTGAACCAGGGGGTTAGGGGGGGGGCGGAGCCCCCCCTTCGTTGCGCCGATTGCGCAACTGGGGGTTTGAGGGGGGT
>APFE030633807.1:170580-205360 GCA_000404065.3 Pinus taeda | reverse complement strand
CACTTCACTCCCCATAGAGAGTGGTTCTACGAGTATGAGAAATATGATGGTGGTGATGTCTTCTTAGGAGATGATAGGAAGGCTAGACTCATTGGTCGCGGAAAAGTAAAGTTGAAGTTGCAAGGTGGAAGGGTTAGAACCCTTCCAGGTGTTCTGCATATTCCTGCGTTGGCCAGAAATCTGATTTTGTAAGCAAGTTGGATGATGCAGGTGTAAAGACAGTGTTCGAGAAGGATACCTGCAAGATGGTTCGAGGAGCACTGGTATTGATGCGGGGAGTTCGGATTGGAACTCTGTACAAGCTGCAAAGTAGCATTGTTGTTGACGGGTGCAATAGTTCTATGGTTCCTGAAAATGGAGCAGAAAATCTAGTGGTCTCTGGAGAGAAGACCATGTTGTGGCATCAAAGGCTTGGACATATTGGAGAGAAGGGCCTTCGAATACTTCATGGTAAAGGTATGGTAGAAGGTATGAGTAATAGCTCTCTGGATTTTGATTTCTGTGAAAATTGTGTATATGGGAAGCAGAATCGGGTGAGTTTCCCCTCTGGTGGTAAGAGGACGAAACAAATATTAGAGCTTGTGCACAGTGATGTGTTTGGACCTGTGAAAGTTCCATCACTGGGTAAGTCTGTGTACTATGTATCATTTATAGATGATTCTCAAGGAATACATGGATATATTTCCTTAAGAAGAAATCTGAAGTCTTTGACAGGTTTTAAGAATTTAAGGCTCTGGTGGAAAATCAGACAAAGAAGAAGATAAAGGTAATGAGGACAGATAATGGTGGAGAATTCTGCAGCAAGGAATTTGAAGAATTTTGTAAGAAGTGTGGTATAGCACAGCAGAAGACTACTCCATATACACCTCAGCAAAATGGAGTCGCAGAAAGAATGAACAAGACGTTGATGGAAGGGCAAGAAGCATGCTCAGTGGTGCCGGGTTAGGATAGGAATTCTGGGCAGAGGCGGTGGATACTGCATGTTATTTGGTCAACAGGTCACCTTCATCAGCGTTGGAGAATAAGACTCCACAAGAAGTATGGATTGGTAAGAAACCCTCTCTTTCACATCTGAGGGTATTTGGATGTGATGCATATGTACAGTTCCAAAGGAGAAACGAACAAGTTGGATAGTAAATCTGAAAAGTGCATCTTTATTGGGTATAAGGATGGTTTAAAGGGTTATAAGCTTTGGAACCCAGTCACACGGAAGGTTGTGTACAGACGAGATGTGGTGTTCAGAGAGGTGAAAGATGTTATTAAACATGAAATCCAACCAAAGGAACCTGTGAAGATAGAATTTGAACTAAAGGAGGAAGAATCAGACTCTGTAGTAGAGGAGGAATCAGAAGATGAAGGGCCACAAACTTCAGCTATGAGAAGATTAGTTCGAGAAAGAAGACAGCCAGAAAGGTATAGTCCATCTTCTTTCTGTTCAAATTTTTCTTTGTTTGTTACTGATGATGATCCCAGAACTATGAAGGAAGCAGTGGGTTAAGAGGATGGAAAACTCATGAAAGAGGCCATGGTTGATGAAATGGCATCTTTGCACAAAAATGAGGCTTGGGATCTGGTGGAGTTGCCGGCTGGAAGGAAACCCATTGGCAGCAAATGGGTGTTCAAGAAGAAGACAAATGCAGAAGGGAAGGTGGAGAAATACAAAGCTCGGTTGGTAGCAAAAGGTTATTCCCAGGTGCAGGGAATTGATTTTGGTGATATTTTTTCTCCTGTTGCCAAGGTAACTTCTATTAGATTACTTTTATCTGTTGCTGCTGCTTTTGATTTTGAGGTAGAACAGATGGATGTGAAGACAACATTTCTTCACGGGGATTTGGAAGAGGAAATCTACATGAAGCAACCTGAAGGCTTTGCGGTGAAGGGTAAGAAAGAACTGGTATGCAAGTTAAAGAAGTCTCTGTATGGGTTAAAACAGTCACCAAGGATGTGGTATCAGAAATTTGATACATTTATACGGGGACTTGGCTTCACCAGAAGCAAAATAGATCGCTGTGTGTATTTTAAAATTGGTGACCGTGTTATTTATCTAGTCTTGTATGTTGATGATATGTTGTTGGTTGGAAATGAAAAAGAAATTATCCAGGATTTGAAGACCCAATTGTCCTCCAAATTCGACATGAAAGATCTCGGTGATGCAAACTATATTTTGGGCATGGAAATTAAAAAGAGATCGAGCAAAGAGGAAGCTCTAGATAAACCAGAGGAAGTATGTCGAGACAATATTGCAGAGGTTTAATATGCAGGATAGTAAACCGGTGAAGGTTCCTATTCCTGTAGGTGTGAGTTTATCTGCTGAACAGTGTCCCAAGACACAAGAAGAGGAAGAGGACATGTCCCGTGTTCCATATGCAAGTGCAGTCAGTAGATTGATGTACGCCATGGTCTGTACTAGACCAGACATTGCACATGCAGTGGGAGTATTGAGCAGGTTTATGTCAAAACCAGGGAAGGAGCACTATACAACAGTGAAGCGGGTTTTCAGGTATTTGCGTGGCACTAGTGATTATGGTTTTGTGCTACCAAGGAAGACCAGGATTGGACAGAGTGTTGGATATCCATGGCTTTGTTGATGCAGACTGGGCTGGAGATCTGGATCAGAGAAGATCTACAAGTGGGTAATGTGTTTAACCTATTTGGAGGTGTAGTCAGATTGGATGATAAGAAACAATCTGTTAGTGGCACTATCAAATACAGAGGCAGAAATACATGTAGCCACTCATAAGCAAGGAACAAGTTTGGTTGCAGAGATTGTGTTCAAGTATGGGGTTAGTACAAGGAGCTATAAGGATAGACTGTGACAGCCAAAGTGAAATCTTCTTGGCAAAGAACCCTGCTTATCATTCAAAGACAAAGCACATTGATGTTCAGTATCACTTTGTGAGGGATAATGATAGAAGACAAAAAGGTGTTGCTGGTAAAGGTGGACACTTTGAAGAATACTGCAGATGCATTGACAAAATCTGTGAGCTCTGAGAAGTTCTCTTGGTGTAGAGAAACAATGGGCGTTTCAGGGTTGGAAAAATGGCTAAGCTCTCCTGTGGAAAGAAAACAACAAGTGGGAGATTGTTGGGTTGTATTATATTCTTTCCACGACTAACCTATGTAGTGAACTGGGGGGTTAGAGGGGGGGCGGAGCCACCCCTTTGTTGCGTCGATTGCGCAGCGGGGGGCGGCAGCCCCCCCTGTCCGGGGGGTTTGAGGGGGCCGGGTAGCCCCCCTCTACGGGGTTCGGGGCAGTGCCCCGAGAAAATTTTTTTTGGACCCTATATTAGGTTGGGCGAACCTACCTATGGTTTTCGTTCCATGGTTTTGGATGTGATGGTTTTTGGTCCATGGTATTGGATGCTTCAGCATGTATAAATATGTATTGTAACATTGAAAGGAATATAATGAAAAATCAAGCTGGTAGTCTCGGTTTTGAGATCTAGTGGGAAATCTCTATGTATATGTGTTTTATGTGTTATGCTCTCGCATTTTTATTTTTCATGTGATTTAGAATTCATATGCAGGTAATTTCTGTACGGGGTTAAAACCTACACATCGCCTCCTCATGATGTTGTCGCAAGTAATTAGTTTATGTCCTGTGGCGATCCAGATTGTGTGAATTCGTTTCAACAATCGGCATTCTGGATGTCTCTAGACCTGGTTGTTGGCATAGTTTGTGTCTCCCTTCCTCCTCTGGTATGGTAGTTCTGTCATTTCAGCTACCTTCCTTGAGGATGAGCTCTCTCTTCCACATTTCATGGAGACTCCTTTGATATGATCACCTAGTTAGCAATCACCAAGCACTCACCTTTGATATGATCAGCTAGTTAGCAATCCCTTTGCTTGAGCAGTGCTATTAGTGCTTTTGAGTTTGATAGGTAGTTGGTGTGCGTGTGACAAGTGTGAGAGTATTGATAGCTTGTGGAAGGTTGTGGGGTGCCCTTAACTTTGTGTTAAAGCTGATGAGTGAGAGAGAGACATTGTATGTTGGGAGATTCATCCTTGAAGAGTGAAGGCTTGAGAAACATACGGGTTGGATCCTCCGAGAAGGCTCGTGACATCAAGACTTGGTTGTAAGCTTGTTCTCATTTCATTATTTATACAATCAACGATGTTTTCCTATGTCTTGTATGCAATTTACTTGATAGCTCATGACTTCTTGACTTTGTGAGTAAATAGATCATTGTTGTTTTCCAGTTATGTGATTTGTTGTATTTTCTTTGCATTGTTTTAGGATGATCACTCATTGAGAAGAAGGAAATGAAGTTGGAGTAGCGCAACGGAACTTCATCGACCACCGGTTGAGGTAGGCTTCTAACAATGACTGTTTAAGGAAATCAATTGTGATCTGTCTTTGTTGTGACTAGACCCACTCTAGGGCTAGAGGGGTTGCCTTTGTCTGCAGAGGGAACACTTTCCTGCATCACAAGTTGGCAACTCCACTGGGGAGTCTATCCCATGTTTTTCTCTTATTTGCTTTTGCTTAATTTTGAGTCAATGTATTTTGGATTTTGGGATTGAACCATCAGTCTTCTGGGTTACCTGGGCCAATCTGGGAAATCCCTTTGTTCCCTGTAATGATAGACTGGTCTTTGTTTGGGAGTTTTTGTTTGCCTTTTATTTTTTTTAAGATCTTCGTGGAAAAAATTTAAATAGTTGCGCCAACATCGCATTGTCTCTATTTTGTAAGTCTGTGCATCGCTGAATCCTGTCACACAGTCGTGACGACTCCTGAAATTGGCCTGTCGCGTGAAAGACGTGTACTTCTGCAATGACGTCACTCTGTTGCTACGGCTAGTGGCTGATCGGCACTAGTTGCTTGTGTTACACCCACGACGGTTCCTGTAGAATTGTTTTTTTCAATTCTGCCTCTTGAATTCATCAGTCTGATTCATCCCTTGTCGTCCTTCTCTTATCTATTCGATTGTTTAAATTTCTTTTAGTTAAGGTGCTCACTTTTCGGTTTCATTGAAGTGAATATTGCATTTTTGGCTTTGTGACCTAGTTTTTCAAGTTTTGAATTATTTGGCTTGGTTACTTATTTGTTCAAGATTCATCAACAACCCTCCTGTCGGTGTGCTAGAAGTCTTTCCATCGCTTGTTTCTTGTTGATTGATGTTTGGTGTTATTTGTTGAACCAATTTTCATGTTGATTCGATTGTTTCATTACCAGACATAGATTACAATTGTTTGGATCAATCAGTTGCACGCTTGATTGTTTGTTTCTTTAGAATTCAATGCTATCAAAATCAAAGGATTGCATTCATTAGTATACGAAAGTGAAAGTGTATTTTGCATCCCAAGTTTTTCATGTTTGTAGAATTAGAAAGAAAATTTTAAATCTCTCATTAGTAGTATCGATGCACTGTAGGGATTGATGTGTTTGTACATTGTGTCTCTTGAGTGACTGCATTTGCTGATCTTGGTTTTATCTTGGTTTGGGAATGATCTCTCTACCCTTCTGTAAGTAGGAGTTCATCGAAATGAAAGATGCTTTATTCATTCTAGTTGCATCCTAGGTTTTGATATACATACAGTAAGGCCTAGAAATTGAAACATAATTCAAGATCAACTCTAAAATGAACTGAATAAACCTAACAATGCATTGGAACATAACGCACATTATTTAGAGGTCTAGGCTAGAGACGTGCTCTGGCGTCGTTAAACCTAGTCTTTATTGTTTTCGCTTAATGTTGAGTGATTCCTCCTTCTGTGATCCAATAGTTGCTAACACAGACTTGCGCTCCCAGTACCATCGAATATATGTTGGGAGACCCGACTAGGTTATCATCCTATATCCTTAGGAAGTCGTGTCTACCGCCTTGCAAACTGTAACGCACCGAACATAGCATTCAGGAAGATTGATTGTCGTACATAAAGTCCTTGGTTTTCATATGATTGCCAAGATGTATATGCAGTTTTACGAGTTGTTTGATAAACCTTTTTCCTAGTTCGCCAGAGTAGTCACTTTCATTCCTTTTCGGACTCCCTAAAAGAAAATATCCATCTGAGCACTTGTCCTTTCAGGCTCATTAAATATTCGAAGGCGACTAGAGTCATCTTTTCGTCCTTTTCTCGTCTCTTTAAAGATGAAAAGGTCAAGTTTTTTTCCCGTGTCTTAAAATTTATTTGGCCACATTCAAATTTACCTGGTTAGATCTTGTTTACATTTTAGTTTGCGTAGGGTTATTTCCTTACTCATTAGTTTTCCTAGGATCTTGAATTGAATCATCCTAGCGGAGTCATTGATCCCGTCTCCTGTTCGAAGTGACCAAGGATCTCCATCTTTTGTCACTCTCGAGGTACCGGTTGTTAGTGATACTCTTCATGTTATCCTAAGTATCCAACCGCTTAACTCTCGATCTCTAGAGGACGAGCCTTATGATATTCATTGGAACCCCATTTGGGAGCCTTTAGAAGAAGACTTTCCCTTTACTCCTCCTGGTGTTTCGGTCCCGATGTCTTCCTCCGATATGGATGAGACGACCCTCGTCTCCAGTGAAGAATCCTTTGTAGCAGGAGGTGAAATACCTATGCCTACGGAAACTTCACCCTTCCATGTCACTTCCCTTGGTGTCTCATTGCCTTTACGATATAATGCTTTCACAGATATCATCGGTTCTAGATCTCCCCTTTCGAGTTCCATATGGTCTGGTGCTGTTGCTCCGACTTCGGAGCCCTTTACACCCCAGATTCACAATGTGACTGTCACATCTGTTCCGACTATTCCAACCATTTGTGTGGCTTCTTCAACCCCTATGGTTAGTGCCATCATTGTTTCTTCAATGGTGACTACTATTTCCGGGCCTTCTGCTGGTCCTACCAATAGTGGCCCAACGGCAGGAGTTGTTAATCCTACATTAAGTGCCCCACCTTCTTCTGGTTCCTTTCTTGCAGGGGGGGCATATGATCAATATATGCAAGCTCTTCAAAATCTAGATCCACAAAATCCGTTTCATTATTACAATTCTTGAGGAGCTCATATTTATTACCTTGGACCTATGCCATCTCAACTTGTGGTTGAGGTCACGGTTCCGTTGTCTGTTGCTTGGGGTACCACTGCTTATCACGATGGCCAAGTGCCGCCTGCTAATCTTCAAGGACCACCCTATCAAGGTCAACCGTCTTACGAGCAACCCCCTCATGGATAGCAGTATTACAGACAACCTCATCCAGGGAAACCTAGCGGCCCACAAGGACAACCCTTCCAGGGACAACCTTCGGTCTTTGGTGGTCCATTTTTTACCTACTTCAAGCAACCTTCTGGTAATCTGGGACAACCTTACATACAACAAGGCCAACCCGGTAATCCAGCAAGGCTACCCTTCTGGGCAAGTCAGTCAGCCTCACGTTCAGCAAGGCCAACCCACTGTCTAGCCTACTCAACCATCTAGGCAGATTGCTTTGCCTCAAATCCAACCAGGCCAACCAACTCTCCAGTCTGCATAGCCATCCGGCTAGTCAGGACAACCCTCAGTTGTGCAAGGTCAACCTAATACCCAGCAAGCTCAACCTTCTGGGAAAATGGGTCAACCTCAATCTCAACTAGGACAACCTTCTAGCTAGATGGCTCAGCCTCAGTTCTCCCAAGGACATCCATCCGAGACTGTTCAACCGGGTGCCCAAACACTCATTGCTTCTCAAGCCCCACCCAGTTTTCAACCCTAGACTGGGCTCCGATCCAATCTGGTCATCAAGCTCAAATTGGGCCCTAAACCCAACCTGTTTATCAAGCGCAACCTGGCTTCTAGGCCCTGTTTGGAGCCCAGCCGCCTTATAATTTTCAGCAACCCCAAGGGAAAACTCAATTTGCCCCATACCAAAATTACCAACAACCACAAGTTAACCCGTATCAGAATTTCAGCAGCCACATGTTGCTCCTGTGGGTCAAGTTGGTAATCAGTGGAATATAGGGGGTCAAATCCAGGGTCAACCATCTAGTTACAGCTATAACCCCTATTGGCAAAATCCCTACGGACCTAATCCATCTGGACAAAATCAATGGGGGCAACAGGGAACTAGATGGAACTCCGGTGTTGCTTCTTGTCTGCGGCCTCAGATGTCCTTCAACCCTCAATTACACTTTTTGGAAACGTTGGAATTACCGGATGTGTCCAAACTGACTAATGATCCTATTCTTCATAATCTCTATTAGCCATCGGTTCCAACTAAGATTCCCGGTGATTATCCCAAATTCGATGGTAAAGCTAGAGAAGATCCCCAAGCTCATGTCATGACCTATCACCTATGGTGTTTGTCAAATTCATGGCTTGATGTTTCAATCCGGCTCTCACTGGCTCTGCTGCCAAATGGTATATTGAGCTGGCTCGTGGAACTTTTCAAGACTTTAACTCACTGGCTATGGCATTTTTAACTCATTTTCAGTTTTCGATTCGATATGAAATGGGCACACACCTCCTAACATCTTTGAAACAGAACACGAATACGCATACCTCTGATCATATCCATGAATGGAGACGTTTTCGCCATTTAATTAAGTTCTGGATCCCTGACCAGCTTCTGACCGACTGGTTTACGACCTCGTTCGTCGGTCCGATAGCCCGGGACATCGCTATGGGGGCATGTGTAACTTAAGAGCAAGCCATTGTGCGTGCTCAGTACCTTGACTTGGTTTACTCCCAGTCTGGTACGCTATATGATATTTTGCTGGATGCTTCATGACTCGGAACTTCCCAAGCTCCGTCAACACCATCCATTGATGGTGTCATAGGTTCCGTTAATGCGTCCTCTCAAAAAGCTCCCGCCAACCCTGCGAAGAAAAAATCTAATACTCCAAATGAAAATGCTTCCCAAGATTCGTCTAATTCTAGTAAGACTTCCGAGGTTAACGTCGTTCAGTCCACCTCGGCGGACAAAACCTTGAAAGGTAAGAAGAAGGGAAAAGGAAAGAATAAAGCCGATCAACCTAAGCAGGATCCCCCTAAGCCTTCGGCCGAGGAAGATGCCAAGCGCAAACCTAAGTATCCTTGTCTTATTTGTGACGAGGATCACTATACTAAAGATTGCTTGAGGCATTCTGAAGTTATTCGTTTGCTAAAAGGTGCCCCTGGAACTCCTGTTGTACTCAAAGAGCCTTTTCCCTCCCACCAGACCCAAATGGTCGCGAATCCTTCTCAAACCTCTTCTCCCTTCGACTCTCAAGTTTTTATGGTTGGGAAGATCCCCATCCATATTAGTAACAGTCAAAAGAGTATCCTTCACTCGCTGGGAAAGAACCTGAGGTCCCCTCTAGCGTTCCTCCGCCCAGTTCGGGTCCGCTCCATATCAAGCGACCTAGTACTGAGACAGTCATTTGACCTCCTCCTAAAGGAGTACTCCAGAAGTCTTCTTACAACGCTAATGCTCGTGCTTCTCAGCATTATAGGATCATTGAGGACTTATCCCAAGATAGTTCGGCTATGTCCGCATTAGAAGTCCTCCAGAGCTATCCCTCCTAGAGGAAGTCATTGCTATTGGCCATCGGTGGCATTGACTCGGCTGACTCGGAATTGATCACTTTTGATCTGGAAAATCATGTACCAAGGCTGCCTCACCAAATAGGCTTTCTTATTCAAGTCATCATCAATTCTAAGACTATTCACCGTACTGTTATTGATGAAAGCGCTTCTACATGCATCATGTCCGTTGCTTGTTAGAAGGATATCGGTTCTCCAACCTTGAGCCAGTCTCTCAATACCTTGGAAGCCTTCGATGGGAGAGATTCCTGTCCTTACAGTATACTCCCATGTTTGCCTATTACTCTAGAAGGGAAGATGATCGAAGTTGAGGTCGAAGTTGTTGATTCCAATTTGACTTACAACCTCCTCTTAGGACAAAGCTGGACCTATGCCATGCGGGCCGTGGCCTCATCTCTATTCCACGTTCTTCGTTTCCCTCATCAAGGGAAGATTGTCACGGTAGACCAGCTATCCTTCTTCACCTCTTCTTCTTCTGATGGCAACGTGCCTTTCGTGGAGCATACCTCTGTTCCGTATGAGAGTGTGGGTGCTGGACTTTTTAAATATTCTTCCCTTATGGGTGTTTTTTCACTCCCACCTCCAAACATCGCTCCCATCAATATGATTTTGGTTTGTTATGATCCATGGGTTCTTCCTCCCACTGATCAAATAGAATCGTGGGGTGATGCTATGTCGTTGAGTCCTGCCAAGCTCAACTACATCGAAATTGTTTCTGCATCGGCTTCATTTTCTAAACCTACTACTTCAAGTAGGGCTCTCGACTCTTACGTTCAATCCCCTTGGCTTGGAGATGGTGCTTATTTGGATCCCTTACAGGAAACTTTTCCTTCTGATGAAGCAATTATTGAGACTATGTCTTTTGAGGAACCCCCCTAGTTTGATCATCACCATTGTTCCTCGTTTCTCCCTACCCATGGGGTTATGCTTGCTTATCTTGAGCGGTTTGCTTCAAGTGTCCCTTCTCAACCCCTTAAGATCCCTATACAAATCGTCAAGTTTTCATTGAAGGCAACACAGGGAACATCACGCAAACTCAACCCATCGACATCTTTGTTAATCCAGGGGTTATCGAGCATATTCACATTGGAATCACTTGCACTCCCGAGGAAATTCAACTTTATGCTGACCTCTTTTGAGAATTTCGTGATGTTTTTGCTTGGTTGTATGAAGATATGCCCGACATTGATCCCAACATCGTGGTGCATGAAATACCTACGTATCCGGTTGTTAAACCTGTTCGGCAGCGTCTACGCCCCATGCACCCCTGAAAGGCTGCAACTATCAAAGCGGAAGTTGAAAAGCTTCTTAAAGCTGGTTTTATTTACCCTATCCCACTTACAGATTGGGTTTCTAATATTGTCCCTATGACCAAGAAACAGGGCACTATTAGGGTATGTGTTGATTATCACGACATTAATCGTGCTTGTCCTAAAGATAATTTCCCCACACCTTTCATTGACCAACTCATTGATGAGTATGCTAGGAGTGAAATTTATTCGTTTATGGACGGTTTCTCTGGTTACAACCAGATCAATATATTGTCCGAAGATCAACGCAAGATAGCCTTCATCTGTCTGTGGGGTAATTTCGCTTATAAGAAACTCCCTTTCGGTCTAAAAAATGCTAGTGCTACCTTCCAGCGTGCAATGTCTTATGCGTTCCACGATATTCGGCACATTGTATAGCCTTACCTGGATGACCTTCCAGCCCATTCAACGAAGCACTCGGACGAAAACACCTTCATGAAATCTTTCTTCGCTGTCGACACTATCGTATTCGCCTTAATCCGCACAAATCTGTTTTCTGCGTTGAATCCGACAGACTTCTTGGGTTTGTCGTCTCCAAAGAAGGCATCCGCTTGGATCCTCTTAAGGTTGAAGCCATCTTGAATCTTCCTCCTCCTGCTTCTTTGCAACAACTGCAGAGTTTGCAGGGTAAAGCAAATTTTTTACGACGTTTCATTCCAAACTATGTTGAAGTAGCTAAAGGCTATACACGGCTATTAAAACGGGATACACCTTTTGTTTGGGATACTGTTGCATGAGAGTCATTCGAGCAGCTCAAGATGCTCCTTGTTTCTGCTCCATTGTTATGTCCATCGAGTTATCACCGTGACTATACTCTTTATTTAGCCACCGCCGATACCACTATTGGCATGGCTTTAGTCCAAGACGATGATGATGGTGTTGAGCACGTTGTCTACTATCTTAGCCGCAATCTTCTAGATACGGAAACTCGATATGCCTATGTCGAGAAGTTGGCTTTGGATGCCGTTCATGCCATCCAACGTTTCCACCACTATATATTGTTGCGTACCACGACGATGATTTCAGATTGCAACCCGATGACATACATTTTGTCACGTCAGTTATTGGGGGGAAAATACTCAAAATGGATTTTTATCCTTCAAGAGTTCAACTTGGAGTTCACGACAACCAAGTCTAAGAAATCCCTCATTTTTGTTGAGTTTCTCTACTCCCTACCATCTACAACTTTTCCCTCTCGACCTGAGGACCATATTCTAGACGAGTCTCTATTTTTTATTAGCACCCTCGATCCCTAGTATGGGGACATTATTGTTTATCTTCAAACGTCTTCCTTTCATTTTGATCTATCTAAGGATGCTCGGCGATGTATTTGCCACCATTCTCAACCCTATCGTATTATTATTGAGGACACCTTGTACTGGGTTGGCGCTGACTCTGTTCTCCGCCGTTATTTGACATTCGAGGAGGCCGAATGAGTCTTGAATGACTACCACTCTGGTGCTTGTGGCGGTCATATGTCCAGATATGCCACTGCTCAAAACATCCTCCGTGCTGGTTATTTCTAGTTGTCTATTTTTAAGGATTGTATTCTTGCCGTCCGCTCTTGTCACACATGCCAGATCTACCAACGGAAGATGCGTGCGCCCCCTGCTCCTTTGCACCCTGTCGTTATCGTCGACCCTTTTGACAAATGGGGCATTGATTATATGACCTGTAAACCTCGCTCGACCCGGGGGCATGGGTATATCATTGTTGCCGTTGATTATTTCAAAAAATGGGCCGAGGCGATGCCTACACTATCTAATGACGGTAAGACGGTGGCACAATTTTTATTTAATCATATCATTTCACATTTCGAAGTCCCTCAGGCTATCTTCACTGATCACGGTTGTCATTTCCGTAATCATATGATGACTGAGTTAACAACCCAGCTGGGCTTGCGGCATGATAGTTTAACACCATATTATCCTTAGGCCAATGGCCCGGTAGAAGCTGTCAACAAAGTGTTGGTCATGATGCTTTAATGCACCATTGGCATGCACAAGTCCAACTGACATCTGATGTTGTTTTCCGCCTTATGGGCCTACCAAACTTCTGTGAAAGATGCCATCAGATTCACTCTGTTCCAATTAGTATACGGCATGGAGGCCACTCTTCCAATTGAGTGTGAAATTCCTTTGCTTAAATTAGCCATCGAATTGCTCTTGAACACTACTCCAATAGAAGAACGTCTTATTTACCTAGAACGGTTAGACGAGACCCGTCGACTAGCCTCTCTAGTTATTGAAGCATAGAAGAAGAGAGTGAAAACTCACTTCGACCAAACTGTTCATCCTCGTTCTTTTGTTGAAGGAGATATAGTCCTGCTCTATGATCAAGCGAATGATAAGCTGGGGGCAGGTAAATTTGAGCCCATGTGGCATGGACCCTATATTGTGAAACATGTTTTGCAAAAAGGGGCTTATGAGCTGATTGATTTCGAAGGGAATCCTCTAGATAAGCCCCGAAACGAGCTTTATCTAAAAAAATATTATGCATGAATCCCGTGCATTTGGTTTGTACATACATGTGTTTCCAGCATGTGTGTTTTCAGTGTTTGTTTGCTTGTATGGCTTGGTGTATAGGCGTAATCGCCACTTACTGTGTCTTTTTACTTCTTTTGCAGATGTCTGCTACACCTGTCGTTGGCTTCGCTGATGGTGCCTGCCGTAGTACCCGAAATCTTTCCTCTGCGGCATGGGTGATCTACGATCCTCATGGTGAGTTAGTAGATCTTCAGGGTGTTTGTCTGGGTTGCACCACAAACAATGTCGTTGAATACAATGCTATTATTGAATTGCTGACTAAGGCAATTAGCCTCGATATTCGTGCATTGGTTGCGAATCTGGATTCTCAACTTGTGGTCCGCCAACTCAATGGGCGTTATTCTGTCAAAGGTCATCGTATTTTAAGGTTGTATTTATGTGTTAAATTATTGGAAAGAAGTTTTGATTTTATTACATATCAACATATTGCAAGAAGATTAAACACATTAACTGATGCATTAGCAAACTATGTATTAAACAGACATTTACGCAACATGTAAATTAAACATTGTACAAAAGCATTTAGATGTAATAATGAACCATAAGATAGCATGTCTATTAATATATAATATATAATAATATAATATGTCGTGTGGCGCACCGAGGAGTTCAAAAATAAGTGTATATGTCAAAAAATAGAGTCCGTGTACATTCGAGACACATGTCTCTCAAAAAAATCAGTAGCAAATAAAGCCTAGGCATCTACTACGGTGGGTTATGCTCCCTATAGCAAACCACTGCTCGTGCGACTTGTCTCAAGAGTCTATGCACCCTAGGTATCACCCCTAATGTATGTATCTAATACTCTATGGGGACCTCTTCGATCCCCCTGTAATCCAGGATCCCCTCTGTCAGGCCCTCAAGATTACAAGCTACTGTCTCCACTGAACTGCCAGCTAGAGGAACCAAGGGCAACTCCTTAATGCCTTGTGGTTCCCTCCGTGCCTCCCGAGCCAGTCCCATAGGCCTCTCTGGTCCCACATCTACAGTAACATAAGATACATCATTAAGACATATGCATGAAAAATTTAAAAAAATCATAAAAGACAAAATCCAAAAAATAATGTGATCGAGTGTTTACCTCCATCGTCCCACTACTCGCCAGCAGGCAACATCATGTCGAGGTCCCCACGGAAATCCATACCTGCGTATGGCCAATCCTTGACAAAAAATCATTTTGCGATTCAACCACTCTCGGAATAGTGTCCCCCACGACATTGGTCAACCGCCACCCCCTCGTGGCATGACATGTGCCCAGTGAGTGATCTGGGTCTCTCGTGGTCTTGGATTGTCTAAATCCATATCCTATAACTAAAGTGACGGGACTAGCTCCAACATGAGTGGAATCAGAATAGACCCGTAACTGAACTGCTTCACTTCTCCGTGACAGCATTTGGTGAGCTGCCTCTTCATGTTGATAGTCACTGCCTCAGCCCAGTTATACATAGTTGGGTTAAGGCACTCAAGAGCCAACCGAAGGTGGGTCTTTGTTGCCTCATGCTGGGCTTGGGAGCTCACTACTCTCATCACCATAAAGAGAACCGAATGAAGGATCAGGTCCTCTACTGATGGAATTGCCAATTTCCCGCTAGTGCTTGATTTTCATGCCCCTGCGCACACCCGAGCTATCAACATGTCTAGTGATTCCCCGCCAACTCGTTGGCCCTCTAAAATTGGCATCTTACCATGATGGGACAGTCTAGTCAAGAAATAGATGTCAGTAGCATCAAACTGAATGTCTTTCCCCCAGATGACAAACTTTCCATCCGTTGGGTTCCAAGCATGAATCAACAGCTCTAACAAGTTAGGTTGGGCCCCAAGGTGCGAGGTAAGGAAGAATTTTAGTAATTTGAATTCGAGCAAAGCCCTTCGGCACCCAACATCATTGGAAGCTTGTTCGTCGTGATCATCGTGAGTTCTTTCTTGCCATACAAACACCATACTGCCCTACATCGAAGGATAAATGAATTAGAACTCTGTTCATAAGTTTAAATCCATGAATTATAAAAAAAATTCAACTTTACGGCGTTGTCACGGCTTTTTTTTTCAAACAATGGTGATGGCTCAGAGACAACAATTCATTTTTCCCGAGATTTTCGCGAGAGTACATCTGTATCTCACGATGATCGCGGAAGTAGTACATGTTATCACGCTTGGTCGTCGCTAACCCGAGCGGCTTTCTCGCAACGACCGAGAGATGGACTCAGATTTAAAAATCTACCTAAAACCACCTATCCGATGTCAAATTACATAAAAAAAACCACTGAAATGCAGCACAAGGAAGAATGTACTTACTTGGAGAAGGTTTGAAGGGAAACCGTGGACTGGTTATGCTGGAATAGAGTTTGGAAGTTTGCTCAGGTTGGTGCTCCAAAATGCCAAAGGTAAAAATGCAAAGTGTAAATGGTAAAAGTAGAATTACCACACCCCTTTTTATAGTGTTTTTGGAAAAAATTAAAAAAATACACTTTAGGGTGTGGGTTTTTTCATTTATATTGAGCTTTAATTAGGGTTTTGGGGTTTTTTGATATTATTTCCATGTATATAATCTATTTATGTCAAATAAATCTTATGGTGCGATGTTTTGTGCAAGAATAACGATGGATGGCTCGTACTACTAGTTCATATACACTTGATCCAAAGTCCTCTTTAAGCTCTTTTCCGACTTAAAAGACAAAAAGATCGTCGAGTTATCCCTCTTTGACTCGTTAGACGAAATAAGAGGTGGTTTACTTTGAGCTCTTTTTCAACCATGTAAACATGAAAAGATTGCCGGATTTTTGTCGTTTCAAGTCCGATATTGGTTATGGAACAACATGTCTTCGATTGCTTTTATACTCTTTTGGATCGATGCCACTAATTACGAAAAGTACTCCTTGATCGTAATGGTCAAGAGGTTCTCTCAAGTATTATTTTATACTCTTCGGGCTCGAGGGACACAAATCTATGAAAAAGGACCCTCTAGAGTTTTCTTTTCCATGTATTTTTTAAACTCTCTAAACATGAAAAGACTTTGAGTTTTACCTATGTTGGACTCGTTAAACCTTGACGACATTAGATTCGTCACCATGACAAGGCTCGAGCTTCTCCTCCCTAGGGCTCATTAAACTATTACTAGGTTGGATTCGACCGAAGGTCGAACTTATATTACAAGCATATGTTATCCCCTTCAAGCTTGTTTTCAAAAATAATTGGGGTACTCGCCAGAAATGGTGTGGGAAAATTTGGAAATCATCATTGATTATCTATGGCAGCTAGTCACTCTTGAACATCGACACTTTTGCTTCTTGTCGGGTTGGGATATCCATACGTCATTTGGCTTTCCATGGGTTTGGGTTGTCATTTTGCCTCATTCCATCTGATCCATAACCTCCGATCCCTTGGTATCAAAATGCTGCCACATTCTGGAGTCGTGTCGCCAATATGTTCAAGAGTATAATCTTTCTGCAGTTTACACCCTTGCCTCCTCCTCTAACCTTCTATTTCACCATCTACTACTTGTTCCTTATCTTGCGTCGTTGATAGGGGAAACATCATGGCCCTCTTGTGACAGATCACCTCCTGTCGGCAGTAGCTCATTATCCAGGAGATTGATCTAGAGATCCCTTTCAGTACCTTGGAGCTTGCATGCCTCAATGGAAAGTTCTTCGTGCCTGATGATAGACTTCCTTATTAGTATTTGACTAGGTGACTCCATGAGTGTTCAAATTCAGCTCATTTGTCACACTTCATGGATTATACTGGGCAGTACCTTGAGGACCATTAGCATTATTGGTGGTTTCTCTCGCACTTGTTAACGGTTTACATCATTGGCTGGTAATCAAGCAACTCTCTATCATGTTCGACTGCAGCACATCTATTCACATGATAGAATTTGTACTATGATCGGTTCGGTTTCAAGACCCCGAGCTAAGATTACAGATGTTCGGGTTGCGTGGATTGGTTCGTGATTGCATATATGACTCTTTGATGGATGGTTGCGACCACACATGAGTCTTCATGGATGGCTGCGACCATACCTTTGTCATTATTATGGTCTGATCAGTTGGGTGGCTGCGTCCATACCACAGACCTGGTTTTATATGTCCTATGGATGGTTGTACCCATGCCTAGGCTATATGTACTTCACTATCACAAATATTAGTTGTACTTACACCTCCAGGATCTTCAAGGTGTTTCCAGTTCAGATAGTTTCGTAAAGCATTTCACCCTTCCCACTCTCTCGAGCTTCACGCTTTAGGGGGCATCTGTTACACAGTAATTTGTCACTGTCCTCATTTCAGTCCTTCTACTGTGTCATGTGTCAAATCAACATGTTCATATCTTCCCACTGATAGAAGAAGATTAAGCAAATGCTCTCTGTTGCTGCAAATGACCCTTATTCCTTAAGTTTCTACCTTGTCGCAAGTAAACCTTTAATATACGCGACGTTCCCATGTCCATAACAATCTCATCACGACTCTGTCGCAGGTGTACATCTATTTCCTGCGATAGTCGGATATCTAGACCTGGCGCGAGGTTATGAGTTGTGTCTTGCGACGATGAGTCTGTGTGCATTGCCTCCTTGCGACGTTATCACGAGTAATCAGTTTATGTCCCACGAGGATCCAGATTGGGTGAATTCGTTTCAACGGTCGGCCTTCTGGATGTCTCCAGACTTGGTTGTTGGCATAGTTTGTGTCACCCTTCCTCCTCAGGTATGGCAGTTCCGTCATTTCAGCTACCTTCCTTGAGGATGAGCTCTCTCTTCCACATTTCATGGAGACTCCTTCTCCTATTAAAGTACTCACCTTTGATATGATTAGTTAGTTAGCAATCCCTTTGGTTGAGTAGTGTTGTTAGTGCTTTTGAGTTTGATAGGTAGTGTGAGAGTGTTGATAGCTTGTGGAAGGTTGTGGAGTGCCCTTAACTTTGTGTTAAAGCTTATGAGTGAGAGAGAGACATTGTATGTTGGGAGATTCATCCTTGAAGAGTGAAGGCTTGAGAAACATACTGGCTAGATCCTCTGAGAAGGCTTGTGACATCAAGACTCAGTTGTAATCTTGTTCTCATTTCATTATTAATACAATCAATGATGTTTTCTTATGTCTTGTATGAAATTTACTTGATAGCTCATGACTTCTTGACTTTGTGAGTAAATAGATCATTGTTGTTTTCCGGTTACGTGCTTTGTTGTATTTTCTTTGCATTGTTTTAGGTTGATCACTCATTGAGAAGAAGGAAAAGGAAGCTGGAGCAGTGCAACGAAAATTCAACGACCACCGGTTGAGGTAGGCCTCTAACAATGACTGTTTAAGGAAATCAATTGTTGATCTATCTTTGTTGTGACTAGACCCACTCTAGGGCTAGAGGGGTTGCCTCTGTCCGCAGAGGGAACACTTTCCTGCATCACATGGTTGCAATGAGATATGCAAGAAAAGAAATGCCAGATTGTAATGTTCCTTAAAGTTTTTGTAGCATTATGACATTCATCTTTGCCAACTTATGTCAAATTTCTATGTTCCTAAATGGTTATGTCAAAACACAATTTTATTCACAGATTAGGTCAAATTATGATGTTCCTTAATCATTATCTCATTGTGACGTTTATGTGTAACTATTGTTTATAATGGTAACATCACATTATGACAATCATCTTCATTAACATATGTCAAATCATTGCATTTATCAATCATTATGTGCCATTGTAATGTCAATCAAAGGTTTTGATGCATAGTGACATTCCTTGTTGTATCCTTGAGATGTTCCTAGATGTGTAGGAAAAATGCTAAGGAACCTCAAAACAAATTTTTACTTCAAGCTAGCCCTTGGGTTAGAGGGTGCTCCCTTAGAGATCAAGATGAAACTAGTGGGTCACTGTCACTAAACAACAATTTTAAACATTTAAGCATAATGACTAGATTTAAAAGGTAAGAAATAAAGTAATAGGGTTGACTTATAAAATGCACATATTGGAATAAGAACAGTAAATTTATGATATCAGATGCCTAATAAATGAGGTACAGAGTCTCAAAGAATAGATCATGAAACAAGATAGGAGGAAAGTGTAAGAAAAAAGGAAAACAATGAATCATAGACACAAATAATGAGTAAGGAAGCCACTATTGGATTATGATAGAAGAGGATGGTTCTATTGGGTCCTAGGCAATGAATCTAGCAATAAATTGGTATTATGAAACTAGACGTAGAAGAAGAATTTAGGATCACAACATGGAAATGTGTAATTATAAGAACAATTTTAACATATATTGTGCAACTATAGGAAAAAGTCTTTTAAAGAAATTATTTCACTATATACTGAAAATGCATAAATATTTCATACATAAACATAGATAAGAAAGACATATTTTAACCTTAATGCTATTATTTATTAACCTTTGAGTAGCTGAAAACTAGTCTACAAAATCACAAAAAGGTGAGTTATAGCAAGTATGGAAAAATAATGAAGCTTAACACAAAAAAAGAGGAAAACAATGCTCTATTGTGCATTTAAAAGGAGAATCCAACAAAGTTACTCTTAACTTGTAAATTTACAATGTGTAATGACCCATTGAGCTTACAACAAAGACACAACCTCCTTGCTCTCAATAATCTTCACCCTCAACACCTCTCCTCCTTCCCAATCAATCTCTTATTATTATTTTCTCAATGTTGAATGAGTGCTTTGGTGATTGAATGAATCCCTCCAACTATAAAAGAATAATGGTTTCCAAATAATGGTACAAATATAATTATTTGAAGAAATAAACCCTTCAAAAACTAGTTATTTCACTTTACCAAATATGAAGAATCTATTGTTTATAATATGCCAAGTGTGCCAATTTATCATCTAATAAATTTGTAACATATGCTCTAAATGCAGGTTAATGAGTAGAGGGATCCCATGCAACTAGAAGTCCCACAATACATGTCTTGAGCATTGTGGTTCTTTATAATTTTTTATATTTCCACATGGACTGTGAGATAAAACTAGCCCCATTTTATATTGATGAGGACTTTTCAGTTGTATTGAGATGTTGTTCATGATTTTGTATCGTGGGGTGTAAGGAGGGTGTTTTGGCATGTGGCTTGTTGCTGAAAGCTCGAAAGTAAAGCATTGACACATCATTATTTATTAAATGATATGATAAATTTTAAATATTTTCTTGTTGCATTTTGAAAAATGTTACAGAAATATATCAATAGTAAACCGCTTAGACGAGTGATTCATATATTTGGTGAAGCTAAATGAGATTCGTAGATCCGTATATTTGGTGATTCTTTAGTTATGATAGAATGGACTAACAAGCAAACATCCCCCCGCTGATGGAACATTGGAGGCAAAGGATATGTAAGATTAAAGGTTTATTTCAATTGGTTTCTTTCTCCCATGTTCCTAGAGAGCTCAACCAAGATGCAGATGCTTTATCCAACTATGGTTTGAATATGGACCCCGGATTCATTAGATTTAAAATATTATGTTCGAGACAAATTCTGGAAATCGATTGCCTTCCTATTTGGTGACTAACAATCATTCATTGGTGTGGCAGGGGATCTCATCTTGGGTTTATATATGTATCCTACGCCCACATCAACATGCATTGCTTGAAGAATTTTTTTTATGATGGTACTCTGGTTCCATTATGCCTCCATGATTTTTTATTCTATGGACTTCACTGTGATGGGTGCTCTGTTTACAAATTGTCATGGTACTCTGGTTCCATTGTGCCTCCATGAATTTTGTTCTATGGACTTCACTGTTGATTCTTCTTGTTAGAATACTTTGTCTATGATTTTCATACATTATTTTTACCTATAGCGAATTACAATTGCAGTCTATGTTTTTATTTTGTGAGCTTCATCGAGAGATTTCTATTATAAAAAAAGAGCTTTACATCAACTAAAGTAGATTTACTATGTCATCCAAACGCTGCCTCTTAAGACTGAGGCTTCTTCAAAAGTACACTATAATCCCATAGAGAAACAAAATTATGAAGATAAATTGTAGGATTATAATAAACAAAACTAATAAAAATAACTTTATTTCAACTTCATTGCAGACGTTGATATTAAAAGCAATAATAATAATAATAAAATAAATAAATAAATTCCAGAGTCAAACAAACATCCAAACTTAAAAACTTGCTGGAAAGAGAGTATGTAGGGTATTCTAGAGGGTTGTAACACCTTCGCCGCTAGAAAAACCACCTACCGAAGAATTGAATATGCCTGATACTATCATGGCACTGAGCATGTCAATATGAGATGATGACAAGGGAGAGGGGTGATGAAATATCTTGAGGAATATGAACTAGAGGAGAGACATTGGGTGGTGGCTCATTAATAATACCTGGATTACCATTGACCTCCACCGATTCAATTCTAGAGTCTGAAACAACATATTTCTCTACCCTGGAAATCTTGGCGACAATGTCATATAGGTTGTAGTGAATATCCTTGAGGATTCGTTTGATTTCCCCCTGCCCCATGAGTAATTTGTAGTTTTCCACCTATTTTTCCTTGAGGACCATACGTATGAGAGTGTTCATTTGTTGGTACACTGAGATAGAGTGCAGGAAGTGAATGTTTCTCTTTTGAAATTTACCCGGGTCGAGAAACCATTTAAGAGACGCACCTATGATTTACGAATTAGAGAAATAAACCCAGTTTCTAAATTCTTTGGATTCAAGAAGGAGAATTTCCCTCCTTACCTCAGGAGCAACTATATCAAAGAAATTACTCACTAATTACCACCCAAACAAATGACGACGATGTGAGGATGAAATGTACCAACCACCTTGATGAATGAGAATTCGTTGTCAAGGAGCCAACTTCCAAACAATAGAAAATGGATTGGTTGGAAATTGGAGAGGCTGACACAATTTTATGGTAGAGGGTGACAACATTGATAGAAATATAGGTGTTAAAATTCCCCAAAGATTAAAACAAAAATGGGTGACCAGCGAAAATCCCCCAAAGCAATAAATTTCCACCCCCCCAAAATGGCCCCCCCCCCCCCCCCCCCCCCCCCCAAGAAAGGGCAAAGTGGGGGTAGTGTACAATACTTGACAGGTGTTTAAAGAGACACCATCAAATTGAATTTGTAGTTGATTGTGAGTTAAAATGACAAAAAGGGATGGGTAAGGCCGAGACACAACATTTACTAGGTAATTACCCACATAGGTGACACCTTGAGGTCTTGATATAGGAATACAACATTGCTTCAACTTGAGGGACACAGACAACTTTTTCACAAAGTAACCCTCTATGAGGAAGGAGTAGGTACCCAACAACACACTTTCAAAACCATATTGAAGATTTTCCTAGGTAACGCATTCCATAGATAAGTACCGAGTATGAGAAGGAAGCCCCTAACGGGTTGAGACCCTGGAGCGACGTAGTAGAGAGTACTGCCACCAGCTCAAACATAGGCTTAGAACCTGTGTGGTGTAGAAATAACACAAAAAATATGGATCCTATCTCAAAATTTCAACACAAAAACAATATAACCCGCGTTCCACAAACATAAAACCCTTAAAGAAATTGTTCGAAAACTAAATTAAAGCAGAAGCGTCATCCTTGTCGGGGAGAATATGTACCTGGTCTTGAGACCCAATTATTATGGGTCGCAAGTTAATGTGATTGCCACACCACATTGAATTCCAAATCCACCACCCTTCCAAGCTACCCATGCAACTGCTATATGGAAGTGACCTTTGTAGGGCACAATATAACCAAACCATCTCCTCACATGTGAGCTTGTACCATAGCCAAGCGTGAGGAGTTGCACTGCAATCGAAACCTACATTCTCTCATGGATGCAAAAGACCATAAATGAGATCAGTGCAATATTTTTAGACACCATCATAGCAAAAACCAACCCCTCCACCATCGACCAATACCACTTCGCACTTAACCGGGATATTCTCGTACAATGCTCCCAAGTAGGCATTAACATAAGGGGACTGGGTTAGGTTATCCCTCCCTGGTGATATAAGCATTTTCCACGTTGATCCTATGACTTGATAGGCGTTAATTTTGGTACGCCCCTCCACGAGCACCAACTCTTCCTCCAAATGTTTCTCTCGCATGGAAATCACGTGAAGCATTCTATTTGTAGGGGCTTTAAATGTCACACCCATTGGGGAATATTTCCTCAGCAACATGTTTATTTTCATCCTATATAAATTTTGGAAATTCGTGTTGCCATATATAGTTGACCAATCCTCTTCCATGACCTGGTTTGGGTTGAAGCAACCCAAGTTAGCCAGCACATATGCCACTGATTTTCCTCCCGTTGAGTGTGATGAACCACTATATAATGTAAGTTGGATATTAAGTGTTGTACACTTGAAACCACCTCCAGAAAACACTAGCTTTGCACCAACTTATGATGTGGTTGAACATCAATCAAATTTTGCACACATCGAATCACCACCTGTGAGTCTCCATGAACTTGGAGGAGCTTATAACCTTCTCAAACTGCAATTTTCAAGCTCCTTTCTAGATCTACAAATTATGCCAAGTTGTTTGAAGCCATCCCGCAAGACCTTGCATATATTCTCAAAGGTTGGGAATCAACATCAAGGAAAATACCTCCGGCTCCCTCCAATCCATGATTACCTTTGGAGGCACCATCAAAACTCAATTTGATAAAGGATGTTAGCGGTGGGGTGTAAGAAGACTCAATAACAAGGGTTGGTGGAGGAGGCTTAATGGAAGAAATTGAGCACAATACAAGATTTAGGTCAAGTTGTTGCAGAATGGGAGACTCATAATCAGATATTTTCCAGTCTTACTTGGTCCTGGATATTGCTAAAATAGTTCCTCTTATATTATGTCAGACCACATATTGGACAACAGGGACGGTTCTATTTTTCATATTAAAAATTATAAGGCTATGTTATTTCCATAGTTTCTAGAGAAAAAAACAAGGGCGAGTTGCCATGCCTTGTAAACAATGGGGTTGTTAATTTTACAACATAACCATCTCTCTCGGAAAATTTTCAAGGCCTTTGAAGGTTATCAATGATGACCAAATTTTCAAAAGAGAAGGTCCCAACTACATTGGAAAAATGGCAAGAGAGAAGAAGGTGATTTTTTGTTTCTTCATGTTGTCGATAGAGATAACATATAGATGGTTCCTCAATCCCCTTTCTTCTAAATCGATCCACATTAGCAAGCAACCCTAGGAAATTAACCATAGAAAGGAAGAGAATTTTGGTCACCAAGTGTCGTCCCAAATGTTTGACCACATTGGTATTGTCATGTGAATTGGAGGGCTTGAGAGGATGGAATATGCTTCTTTAATGGAGAAGTTACCAAATGGTTGGTGACCCTGTTGAAATATGGCAACAAGAATATTCCAGTTTAATTTGTCCTTGAATTAAATTGTGAATTAAAATCGAATTTAGTCTTAACAGCTACTTGGAAGTAATTAATTAATTTATTTTTAAATTAATTAGTTGGAGAAATTCAAGTTAGAAGTCTTTTTGAAGTCATGCAAGAGTTATCCCTTAAATTAAGGAGATAAGATTGAGTTGTAATTTGAGTTGTAATTAGTTAACTCAGTTTACTAAGTTAAGTTCAGTTAAATTAGTTCCAAATTGTTTGATGAACTAATAGTGAGTTAACAGTTAGTTGATGCATTAATGCACTCAACTAGTGATACTCCAGTTAACTGAAGACTCCCTCATTAGAAACTCATGCATGTCTATTCTGAGAAAGACCCAGTTGAGATTAATGTTTAAGGATAATCTACTATCAGTTGCATGTGTTTTCTCATGGAGAAAACTCATGAATGCAGTCAAGGATTCATCCTTAAGGATTGCGTAGTTTTGAAGGTTTGTTTTTCCACTTGGTAATAGGCTAATCATCCACAAGGAACAACGCAAGGAAATAGGAGCTTGGAGGGTAGAGAGGAAGGTTGGAGAGAAGCCAATATTGCCTGTGAGCATCTGTGAGGATTGTACTGAGAGATGGCTAGCTGTGAGAGCTAAGGCTTTGTATAATTCCTATGTATTTCCACCATGTATGATAATACAATAGTGTGGGGTTTTTATCTAAGATTTTCCCCAAAGTATTTTCATGTGTATTGTTCCATTGATTCTTCTTCTTCTGGTTATATTGTTCAGCTCGATCTTTAAGCTTCCGTAAATTGATAGTAAAAGTAGGTTATAGTATTTTGCTTTGATTTATATTGCATTATCGGGTTAACCTATCAGATATTTTCTACATGGTATTGGCGCTGTGAACAGTATACTGAGAAGAGAATTTGAATTTTGAAGTTCGGGGTTGCAGGCACAAATTTAATTCATATCATACTTCATGGTTGGGTAATGGCATTCTATGGCTTGAGACTCGAGTATGCCTTGGAAGGTAGCTCGAATTACATAGCATGGAAAGATAGAATGGAGGCTATATTAGAAGAAAATGGCTTGAAGGAATTCATTGGTCAATAAATCCCAAAGCTAGCTTCAACTAATGCACAAGAGTTGGCTGAGTGGAAAAAGTGTGTGGCGAAGGCGAGACGGATCATCCCTGAGGGAGTTCGAGACCATATTGTCTCGAGTCTCCATGGGAAGGATACTCCATTTTCAATGTGGAAGACATTGAAGGAACTCTATCAGAATAATAGTGGCCAGAGGAAATTGGCGCTCAAGGATAAGCTTTGAAGAATCAAGATGGAGAACGGTGATACTATTTCAACATATCTAAACAAGCTCACCACCTACAGAGATGAGCTTGGAAGTGTGGGAATAACTATTTCTGATGATGATATGGTGAGCCTTGCTCTCCTTAGCCTTCCAAAGAGTTGGAATAGCTATCAGGACTCTGTGAATGGAAGGGAGAAACTGCCAAATTAGGAACGACTGTGGTCAGATCTTATGCAGGAGGAGATCATGAGGAGCACACAAGATGGTTCTTCATCCAAGAATGATGATGAAGAAAATCTAGCCTTAGCAAGTAAGGCAAGGAAAGGGAAGGGAGGCTTCTCATTTCAAACCAAATTCTTCTCATGGAGGGAAGAAGAGTGACATGTCTAAAGTAAGATACTTTAATTGTCACAAGATGGGACATTATGCGACTAATTTCCCATTGAAGAAGTCCAAGAAGGGATCTTCAGAAGGATCAAAAGGTGAGGCATTATCCTCTTAGTTCGAAATGGAATTTACCCTCATCACATGCATGGTGTCATCGATGATGGGTTGTGTCTAGTATCTTGATAGTGGAGCCTCATTCCACATGACTGGCGATAAAAATTTATTCAGTGCCTTGGAGGAGAAAGACCTCAAGATACGCATAGAGATGGGTGACGACAGAAGGTATAGTGTTTTAGGAGTGGACGCGATTTCTTTTCAGAGGGAGCATGGAGCTCCTCTCACCTTGACATATGTGATGTATGTGCCTAGACTGAAGAAGAAATTGGTATCAGTCGCAATGTTGGAGGACAAAGGCTACGATGTTGTCTTCAGTAAAGGAAAGGCATTCCTAAGACACATAGCCATGGGTCAGACCAAGAGGATAGGGATTCATGTGAAGAAACTCTATAAACTAGAGGTAGATGATTATGCAACATTGAGTACAAAAGCAGAATTGGTGCAAAGCCAAGGCATTGGCAATTTGTGGCATAGGCGGTTGGGCCATTTGCATCATGGGGCTTTGAAGATAATGCAACAAATATCTACAGGACTTACCAAAGGTAAACTTGAGCAAGTTGACACATGCAAACGTTGTACCTTGGGAAAGTACACCAAGTCTCCCTTTCATGATCGAGACAGTCGAGCAGAGGCTATCTTAGAGTGAGTTCATATTGATTTGTGTGGACCATTCTCGACGGCATCCATAGCGAAGCAAAGGTATTATGTGATTTTTCATTGATGACTATTCTTATAAATGTTGGATTTATTTCATGTAGAAGAAGGACCAAATTTTCACAAACTTTTGTGAGTTCAAAGCTTTGGTCGAGAAAGAGTCAGGGAAGAAGATCAAGGCCTTGAGAAGCAACAACGGTGGAGAATATGTCTCTCAAGAGTTTAAGTACTTCTGTGTAGCGGAAGGAATTAAACAAGAGTTGTTGGCACCTCATAACCCACAACAGAATGGGGTGGCAGAGAGGAAGAACATAACTATTGTAGGGGCAAAACGGGCAATGCTACATGACCAAGGCCTACCACTTCACTTGTGGGCTGAGGCTTGTAACACAACGGTCTATTTGTAGAATAGAAACCCGCATCGCATATTTGGAATGATGACACCAGAGGAAGCTTTCTCTGGTAAGAGACCATATGTGGGTCATTTCAAGATCTTTGGCTCATCGGTATATTTCCATGTGACAAAGGATGCACGGAAGAATCTTGAGCTAATAGTAGAGTTGGGGATATTTGTGGGGTACACTGATACACCTCACAACTATCGGGTGTACTTACCTACTAGTCGGAGGATAGTGGTTTTTAGATAGCTCAAGTTTGATGAGCAGAAGGCCATGCGAGTTTCCCTTGAGAGGGAGCTCCAACTATAGGCTGTGGAGAAACTGTTGATTCCTATGGAAGAGGAGCCTCAGACTGATGTGGGGTAGCCTCATGTAGAGGTTCCAGGAGTGGAGACATCCAATCAAGTAGACTCTTCCAGAGATGGACGAAAGTGCACAAAAGAAGTTGACAGATTGTTGGAGGATGCGAGAGAGAATGTGGGAGCACCACCTTCTCAGCACAGATAGAGAAGGTCACCTGAGAGGTACACTGGATACATGTCCCTTGCTGAGGAATGTGTTGAGACCGATCCATATTCCTTTGAGGAAGCAGTGCAGCAGCTGATTTGGGTTGATGCTATGGTGGAGGAGTATGGCTCCATAGTTCGTAATAGTGTTTGGGATGTGGCTATGAGACTGGAGAACAAGTCGGTTGTGAGTTCCCATTGGCTTTACAAGGTAAATCAAGCTGTTGATGGTAGTGTGGAGAAGCATAGACAAATACTTCAAGATACTAGGATAGACAACTACTTCACTGGGTTGGGCTTCATAAAGAGTGAAGCGGATGCAAACCTGTACCACATCGTGGTGAACGGTAAGTTGTTGATCATCGTACTTTATGTTGATGAACTCATATTGACTGGTGATGATCATTTGATCGTGTCTTGCAAGGAGGACCTTGCAAGAGAATTCGAGATGAAAGACATGGGTCTCATGCATTACTTCCTTGGAAAGGAAGTGTGGCAGAAGGATGGGGAGTTGTTTGTGTCTCAGCGCAAGTATGCCAACGAGATACTCAGGAGATTCCACATGGAGAAGTGCAGGCCCATGCAGACTCCTCTAGCAGGCAACTGGAAGAATGAGGTTTCTACTTCAAGAGAAGAGGTAGAGGCTACTGTGTAAAGGAAGCTTATGGGTTCACTAATGTACTTAATGAACATATGACCAGATTTGTGCTACGCAGTGAACCAACTGAGTCAAGGCGATGGTTCAACCTACCAAGATGTTTTGGAAGGTGATGAAGCATGTATTGAGATACCTCAGAGGCACATCTCAGTATGGATTATGGTATAGACAAACAGAAGGAGTGAAGCTACAGTGCTTCACTGATGCAAATTGGGTAGGGAGTCCATCAGATCAGAAGAGCACATCAGGAGGGATTTTCAACATTGGGTCAGCGGAAATTTCTTGGTATAACAAGAAATAGAGGTCAGTTGCACTTAGCTTAGCAGAGGCAGAATACATGGTTGCAAGTCGGGTGATGAGCCCCATAAATGGGTAATCATATGGGCTCATTTTGTCTTCTAAAATAGTTAAATCAACCATTCTCTTAGCTTATTACATGTTTTTTGATTATATTTATGCTTATGGAGTGAGTTGGGTTAGTTATGATGCCATGAGGTCTAATATGTGTTTAATGCAGATTTTTGTTGAATTTTGAAGACAAAGTCAAAGATTCAATGGACAATTGGCAGCAATAATTTGAAGTGGACAAAGGAGAGGATTTATAGGAGGGAATCCCCCTCATTTATTACTCCCCACTTCAAATTCTCCTTCATGCATCTTGGAGCACAAACAACCAAATCAATGCACTAGGAGGTAGCGGAGCAAGTGGAGGATAACTTATGTTTATCTCGAGTTTTGGGAGCCAAGCCTCCCTGATTTCAAGGAAGCTATTGGGAGCTTCAGTTTTATAAGTAGAGAGGCCTAGGGCCTCACTAGGGTCGGAATTTTGTTGCAGTTTTTCTCTGCTCAACTTCACACTTACTTTTGGTGACCGTTTCATGTAATCCTATTACTATTTTGATAATAAAGATGAGATTCTTCTTGAGCTAGCACTGAGTTACCTCAGAGGGCTGAAGCTCTTGGGTTAGGGCCCAATCCAAGTAGCCAATATTCTCTTGTTTGTATTTATATGCTTTGTTTCAGTTTATGGATTAGTCGTTGTTAGATGAATTTCTTTCTTGGTTAAGAATAGGTTGCTTTTGGTGATTTAGAAGGTTGTTTCCAATTGTGTTTTCTATAGCAGGGTAAACAATGATAGAAAGAAGATACAAAAGGCTAGAAACAGTGCCTTGGCCTCCTTTCCTCCCTTTTGGGACCATGAACTGAGGCCAAGACCCTCTTGTTGCCACAAAAACACAGATTTTCCTTCTCCATAGGATTTCTAGTGTTGTAGTTTGTTATAAGGTTAATGATTTGCTTTAGATCTCTTTCACCACGACCATTTCTATCTTTATAATAAGTCTTCTTCCATGCTTTCTCTCATTATAGCATTTTTCAGCATTTCTTTCCATAGCTCATAATGTAGATTAGCTTGATGCAAAATTTTGTTTTTTTGATGTACTTATTTTCCTTGCTTGCTTGATTTCAGTAATTGACTATAAGTTCTTTTGCAGTGGATTTCTTCTCACAGTAGGTTAGCCTATCAGCCATCACATTCTCTCCTTGATCTATGCCCTATAGGTTGCCCAAAGTTCACCTCAAATCTGCCTTAGTTTTCTGCGTTTTTCCATCGGATTTCTTCCTCTCTCCCGACCATATTTCCCTCTCCTAGTGATCCTTGGTGAACCCTAGGCAACCTAACACATCATCCCAGCCTTCATCTACCCTTTCCACCCACTCTCACACCTTCAAAACCTTCAAAACGTCTCTCGACATCCTCTTGTAGACCTCCTGTAGATCCCTTGTGTCCTCTTGTAGATTTTTCTGTAGGCTTTCTTTTGAAGGCCGAGTGTGGGAAAAGCCTCCAGAAAGCCACCTGAGACCTCCTAGGACCCATCTACACCATCCTACATCTCCTAAAACCCCAAAGTCACCCTTCAACACCACCTATTCACTTCCACCTTCACACACAATAAAATACATTCATGTCAATTTCACATAAAATACATAAAAATCCAAAAAGATGTTTTTTGATCATTTACTTCTAGAAATAGCTTAAGCAGATGTTTACTTCCTTGAGTAGGTAATGGCATTCATTTCATGGTTTTCATAGTGCTTTCTACAAAAATAGGATTGGTTGGTAAGTAGGGTTTGCTAGGTTTACTTTACATTTCAGTCTTTTTCCTTTCTGCAATTAGAGTAGCCTCTGTGGAGTAAGCTTTCCTTTATTTCATCACATATAGAGCTTCTTCTGGAATCCATAGAAGTTGGCTTCAGATCCTAGTGATCTTGCACGAACTGAACAAGTGACAACTTACAGTAAGAACTAGCACTTGTGCATACAGCACCGTCGCTTCCAAGTTTGTTACGAACTACCAGGTTGATAAGAGTAAAGTAGGCAGCCCAGGAGTTGCAGCATTATTGTTGCAATATTGGTGCTCACCACTTTTTGGCGCCATTGCCAGGGAAGCGTCCAAGTATTTTGTGATTACTGCTTTCTTCTATTTTCTATTGCAACATTCTGCTAAGTAGTTTATTTCAGCAAAAGTAGAATAGTTGTTTCTTTCAGTTTCTGCATTTCCTTGCTTTCCTTTTCAATTTTGCAAATTTCATTTGAGCAAAAGTAGAATATTTGTTTCTTTCAGTTTTTGCATTCCCTTGCTTTCCTTTTCAATTCTACAAATTTCATTTTAGCAAAGTTCATTTCAGTTAGTTGCAATTCGTATCGTTCAATCCATTTCAGTTTTGTAGGTACAATCAGTGGAAAAAACAAAAACCAACCAAAAAGATTTCCTTTCATGCCTCGTAGGAATAGATATAATTCAGGAAAATTCTTGCCCAACACCCCCACTACATCACACAATCAACTTTCTCGTTTCTTCGGTGGCAGTGATCAAGAAGAACCTTTAGGTGAACAACCAGAGATATTTGAATAACCTATAGGGGAAGAAGAAGAAGAAAGCATCCCTCCTAAGCCAATGGTTGAAAATAGAAATGCTAGGGGAAATGGAGAGAGAATAGAGGGTACCTTTCCCATCCAGGAGAGCAATGGGGACACCAAAATGAAGAATATAAGTCCTTCAACCCTACCTCACTTCCATGGTTTGACTACAGAAGATCCTGACACCTTCTTGTTTGAGTTTGCTGTCATCTATCGAACCTATGACTATGCAGAAGATGAGAAAAGTTGAAACTATTCCCTTCTACTCTCAAGGATACAATATTGCGCTGGTTCATGGGGTTACTTGGAAATAGCATCACAACTTGGGCTCAGATGCAACAGGCCTTTAATAACAAATATCGAGACTACTACAGGTCAAAAGATACCAAGGAAGAAATCTTCTGAATGACCATGGGAAGTGATGAATCCTTGGAAGATTATGAAGAGAGGTTCCAACTCAGTTACAAAAGGGACAGGTGCACACTTGACCCTGAATCTCTGAAGTTGGTTCTACTCAGGGGAATCCCAGAAGACCTTCTAGACACCCTCCATCTACTGGCCAGGGGAGACATCTACCAACTATCTTATGAGGACATAAAGGCTGTCTTTAAAAACCATTCTAGAGTAGCCAGAAAGAGAGGTAGGGGGAGTCAACCCATAGCCAGTACCTCCTCTTCCAATTCATCCATCAAAGGTGAACTTGGAAACATGCTGGAAGACTCTTGCCATGCAAATGGATACCTTGCATATCAAAAGGAAACAAGAGGACGCAGAGAAGGTTTTGGCCATCTTTTGTCCTAGATGCACCAGGGGGCATCCTAGGAACGAATGTCCATTGAACTCTATAGAGGTTTGTTTAGCCTGTGAAGAAGATCATTCTATAGATAAGTGCCCTTCCTTGCCCAGAATTAAAGTTGTATACCAAGGGGGCGAAGGAGCCACTGAACCACTCTATTTCATAAAGCAAAGGAGATCGCATGGACCTAGACCATACTAGCAGGGGATGCAAGGGACATCTCAGGCATACTACAAACCCAACCAAGTCACTTCCATACCTTCTTGGGGACCCCATTCTCATCCTTCCTGGTCCACGCCTCCTCCTTGGTCTTTTGCATCTCAATATCATGCCAAACCAGCCGCTCATTCATTTCAACCCTATACTCAACCGCAACCTCAGTGGAATGCATCTCATCAAGGGTGGAGGCCCCAATACAACTCTCCTTCTACTCTTTTGCCTCCACCACTTGCTCAACCACAACCATTGCCTCCTGCTCCACCAAGGCAACCCCAAATGCTGACCTAGCTGAACCTAAACCCGAACAACAGACAGGCTCAACAAGTATATAGTGGGGAACCATCCTGCCCAACGTATGTTGTGGATATTCGGGAGATTAACCTATGATCTGAGAAGGTTCTCCACGATGGCCATCCTCCACCTAGGGAGGTTGAGGAAGATAAAGAGGAAAGTGAACCTAAATCAATTCCACCCTTTCCTGAGAGACTCTCCGGGACAACACAACCTATCCCAGAAGAAATTGAACTTCTGGGAGAATTGAAACAGTTATGTGTGAAGATACCACTTCTCCAAGCCATAAAATATGTGCCTATATACAATAGGTTGATAAAAGAGAAGTGCTTTAGGCATCTAGGAAGGCATAAGAGAGATGCCCCAACCATCAATGTTATAGGACAACTGTCTGACCTAATGTTGGGGCAGGTAATCTGTTTGAAATATCTGGACCCTAGAAGCCCAGTAGTTGATGTCCACATCAATGGCACCTTGATCCCACATACCTTGATTGATCTGGGAGCTGCCATTAATGTGATGACAAAGGACACAATGCTCAAACTTAACCTCCAGGGCTCCTTGAGGAAGACCACGACAACACTGCAACTAGCAGACTGCTCCACCGTGACCCCTGAAGGAATTGTGGAAGATGTGATGGTCTCCATTGATTCTTGGGAGTACCCTATTGATTTCTTAGTTATTCAGTTGAAGGCAAAGCTCACTAGGTATCCTCTCATCCTGGGAAGACCCTGGTTAGCTATTGTTGATGCCTACATTAGCTGTCAAGCTGGGAACATGACCATCAAGAACGGGCATATGTCCAAATAGTTAATCCTATACCCTCCTACCCAACCCTTGCTAGAACATGATCTACCTCTCTAGTTGGAGGAGGAGGATGAGGATGAAGTCTATTATGCACCACTTTGTGCATCAGAAACTGCCATGGGGGGAAATCGCAAGATGAGGATGATATCATTGAAAATGTAATTCAGAATCCACCCCCCAGTATCTTACCATTAGAGGACATAGTGAAAGAAACCCAAGACAACCCCTTAACTGATCTCTGTGTGGCTAACCTGACCTCTCTCCATGTTAAGAATATAGAGTTCGGCCCAGGAAGAACCTTGAAAATCAATCCATGCTTATCCCCTTCCCAAGAGAAGCAACTATTCAACTTATTGAGAAAACATTTAGATGCCTTCACCTGGAGTTATAAGGAGATGAAGGGAGTGCACCCTTCAGTATGTACTCATCATATATACATTAAGGAAGATTGCAAACCAGTCAGGTAGCCTCAAAGGAGCATGAATCCAACATTTAAAGACATTGTTAAGGAAGAGTTGCAAAAATTACTTGATGCAGGATTCATCTACCCCATCTCTAACAGTAAATGGGTCTCTCCTTTGGTGCTAGTGCCAAATAAAAATGGTAAGTGGAGAATTTGTGTCGATTATCGGGAATTGGACAAAGCCACTAAAAAGGACCATTTTCCTTTGCCTTTCATAGGTCAAGTGTTAAATGGTCTGGCAGGGAAAAAGTTTATCCTTCCTAGATGGGTTTAGCGGGTACAATCAAATTCAAATTAGCTCGGAAGACCAAGATAAGACCACTTTCACTTGTTGTTGGGGTACCTTTGCATACCAAGTCCTTCCTTTTGGTTTGTGCAACACTCTAGCCACTTTCCAGAGAGCGGTATTGAGTATATTTTCTGAACTGGTTCATGATGCAGTGGAAATATATATGGATGATTTTACTCCTTATGGTTCTGAATTTCAAGAAGCTTTATCTAACCTAGGAAAAGTTCTGGACAAGTGTATTGAAATGAACCTGTCCCTCAGTCCGGAAAAATGTGAATTTTTTATGACTGAAGGGACCATGCTAG